>JARYHS010013630.1:83420465-83569902 GCA_031002005.1 Vandiemenella viatica
GGTCTTCTCGAATCAAACAGCCTCACGAGGTATTCTACAGTTATAACTGTCACTCATTTAAATCTCACATTCATACCTCTACAGGTGTACGTACATAAACACTTTACCATATTACGTTAAGATAGATAACACCAATGCAACAAATGTTTTTTTTTTTAATTATTATAATTGTCTGTTCATTTCACCTCTCATCGTGGCATCATCAGCGACCAATTATTTATATGGACAGACTAAAATTAGGTAAAATAATTAATCAGTTGCATTGGTGCATCAAACAACAACTAATAACCAAGGAACTGTGAAAAAAATGACCTGCAACAACATTGAACTTTACCATATTGCTCTTATAAAGAGCGGTATTCACTTCTTGCCCAATACGAGTAGTTGGCTTATAGTTGGTTTTTATAATCTTTTTCAATATCGCAGTCTTTTGTACTTGTATTGAATTTCCTACCATAATTACCTGGAGATGTGCACTTTAGACTTCGTTATAAATTATCGTTACGCAGCATGATTTCTAGGAGTGTCAGTACGGAAGATTTTCGCAACACTGGAACCAGCTAACTATAATTTCTGCACCGTAACTACAGGCACTCTGCTCATAAAAATAACACCAGAAGACATCTCGATTCTGTGGTATAAAGCAACTGGCAATCGAAAATGTAAAATTTTATCCAAACAGAAACGAGTGTGAGAGATGATAGAGAAGGCCGATGTTTGTGACGAGAGGACACCGAAGAAACCCGATTCTGAATTTAGTGTTGTGGTCAGTAATTATTCACGGGGGCGGCGTCTAACGACCGGGGGCAGTAACGACGCCGTGGGGGTTGCAGTTCCGCTGCCAATAAGGCCGTCCGGAGACGGCCGCCCGCCTCGTCATATTTCAGCGGCCGCAAGAATAACTGGCCAAGTTATTGTCGGCGATGGCGCCGGTCGCTCGCGTCTGTCTTGCCTGCTCCCCCCCCCCCACCCACCCCGGCGTTCGCTCCACTGCACACTGCTATTGGAGACGGACCATGCACCGTTATGGGCCTCCTTCCGGTTGTCTCCCGCGTGTATTTCTGAGCGACGACCCGAATGTTTTCCTGCAGTAAATTAGGGACCTCTTGTCAAATAATATTGATTTGTGTGGAAAAAAAATCGTGCACTTTTCGTTATTCTTACTGAAGGAAGAAATAAACACAGGAAGAACAGGTTATGTTTTATGTATGGTAGATCGTTACCTTCCTTTTTACGTGACAAAACATTTTTTGATATTCATACAAGTTTGAAGTCTTACACATCTTCTTTTCTATAAGGACTGTTAGAACCACGTGACAATTTCAATTCTTCATCTTTTTCCTCCATTTAATTCAATATTCCTTCATCATTTCGTTATGATTTTTCCTTCTGCCCTAAGAGCTAAGACCTCTTCGGACTGGATTTCATTCTCGCTCTGCCTTCCATACTTAAGTTCTTCTTTCTAAAAATCTCTTCTCCACAGTTTCCTCCTCTCTTATATTATTTCTTTCCAAACATTTCTTGACCTATTGAATCGAGCTTTTTGTTGTTAATCTGTTAGCATCCATTCAATAGGTATGTCCAAAATCAGCATTCACCTTTTTCTTATCGATTCTTTTACATTTTATACACATTTCATACACATCATTTTTTATAATATTTGTGTTCGCGAGTGTGTTCCACAGGTAACTGCAAAACCTCGAAATTCGAGAAAGACTAATGATATTTCCTATTTATATTAGAAGTTGCAAATACCTTGACAAGTTTTAGCTCTTGCTTTTAACAGTAACATCTTTCAGAATAGTTAACAATGCTAACATTTTTGGTATGAATCTGTAGAGAAACTTTTCTTAGATACGAATTCTAGTATACTTGTCATCCAATTTTCCGGAAATTTTACATTTTTTAATTTGTTTTCAAATTTTTTTATTTAATTAAAGTTCAACTGATAAAGTTGGTATAGTTTCTCATTCAGCGTTATTCTCGTTTATTAAGTTATAACCCTTAAGGGGACTGGTCTGTGAAGACCAGGTAAAATCTTGAAAATTGTGTCAGTGTTCTAAATAGTGTAGCTCACCATAAACTCATCATAATCCCATGAAGAGCTAACCATATTTTAAAACAACTTTTGAGATAAGTTTCATGTATGAACTACAGCGTTTGGTATGGAACTTTTTTAATAATTATATTTTGTGTTGCATGTGAAATAAGGCAAGAAAATTATTTATACACATCATAGGTACACATATCTCAATATACAAACAGAGTAGAAGCTTGATTTTTTACCTGGAATTTATTTACACTATTATCTTTAAAATAGACCATTATAAAGATTGTACTGTCATAAGTTATTGGTCACTAAATTTTTTAAATTTGATTATCAGAAATGTTAGATTTGAACTCGTAGCTTTTCATTAAAAAATATTTAATTTTCTAACTTAAGTAACAAGAGTGGTCTAATTTTTAGTCAAGTATGATTTAAAACAGTATACAAAATTCCAGCTACCTATCTTTAATAGTTTTCAGCCTATGTGTACCAGACCATTAAAAAAAATGTAACTTTCGGTAAATTCAAGTCAAAGTAAAAACTTGTTTTTCTATTAAACTTGCATAGTACTAATGCATCCCAGGTCCATATTCATCTTGTTTCCTGTGTTGTTCTTCCTCTCTTCTCTTTGTCAGACTACTTCTTCTTATTCTTGCTTATTTAGTGGCTCCCAATACTGATTTCTCTGTTTCAATGAGTCTCCTGTGATCAATGGCAATTAGAGCTCTATGTATATTTAGTTCACCAATTCCATTACCTTACACCTTGAGACTGCACCATCATTGAAACAGTGAACAGCAACAGGACACCTGTTTTTAAAGTATTCATTTCTAACAGAACAGGTTTTGGTATCAGTTCCCATATATAGTTGTTAAAACTTTCATTTGTGTTTTGAGCCCTACCATGTAAACATTTCTCTAATAATCTTGTGTCACTAGGAACCCTATATATAGGTTTTACAACTTCCATTATAGCAAATGGCAAAGAGTGTTTGATTGTAGATCTCACCTTGAGTGAGAGCCCTCTGGTAGCCACACCATGATTCACAGCCAGGTGGACACAATTCATGACACGGGTTGTCATCTGTGGATCCTTTATGAAAAAAAAGATATCCCAAACTGCTTTTCTCATTCTATCAAGATTGTTTTTATTTTTTCTTATAGCTTGTCCATAATAATACTGCAACCTGTCTATTTCTTCTTCTGTAAGCCTACCATGTCCACTAATACACTTACCATCAGATAATTTTTTTCCCTTCAAATTCTTCTTCAAATTTCTTAATCTTGTACCTAACCTTTTCTGAACATGTCCAACACATTCAATTTTTTCAATTTTTATGTCACCATATAGTTCACATACTTTTTGGTAACCTTTTCAATATCCATTACCTAGGTAGGATGTATACATCACACCATATTTCTCCAATGTCCTGTGGAATTTCTTCACAACACCGTCAGACTCCATCCCTCCACTATAGCCACTAAAGTTAACGAAACCTTTTTTTACAGTTTCACTTGTACAGCCACGACAGTACTTGGTAATACATTCTACATCAATGACTTTACCACTGTCCAAGGAGGTAGCTGTCACTACACCATTTAGAGAACTATGGCCTCTTCGTTGCCATGATGCATCTAGGGCTGCAGCCAAACATGTATTGCCATCATTCATAGCCACACGTTCCTGAACAGCATTTCTCATACTGTTATTTTCTACGTCTACTAAAGTCTGTTGAGTAATTTCATTGTACAAAATAAGTTATACCAAAATTCTCTTTTTGACAGAGCTGTCTGCGTGGCACCGGGACGTAGTCGTGTGTGCAGCCACTTTTAAATTTATGTAATTTTTGGTGCTTCCTTTGGGCCAATTTCCTTAAAGTAAACTTTTTCTTGCTCAGAAAACTACAGAGAATTTTTTAAACCAAAAATTGAAAAATCGATTTTTTGACAGTTATTCACGTACCAGTCCCCTTAAGTTTTCCTATAATTCTTTGTATTAAACTGGAAGGTTGCTTGGGCCATCTTGAGCGTGGTATTCCTAGTTTAGTGATGGAGGAAGGGTGGCCAGTTACTTTCCTCCTTACATGACCTATCACGGTATTCCTACCAGGTAAAGGAGACCTACACTTCAACGTGGAATCCGAAAAACAGAAACTTTCTGGCGTTCTTCACATTACACAGCAACCTGTGCCGAGTTGAAGGTCGGGTTAATGACATATGAAAATCGGCTAGACAGGGAATCGAACGGGGACCTTCCGATTTCCAGTCAGACACCCTACCACTGGTCGACCAGAGCGCTAATTATTTCTATATCGGCACTATTTTTCTATGAATAAGATAAGTATCTCAAGAAGTTATAACTTTCATGAGTGTAATCCAAATGAAATTTCGAGTTCAATCACTGCAGGAAACCAACACTAATATTGTAAGTAAAGTAAATATCTTTTTTTTTTTTTTTACTTATTGCTTTACGCCTCGTCGATGGTTCAGGTCATTAGAGGCGGGATGGGACTGGGGATAAGGAACGGGAAAGAATTCGGCCATGGCCTTTTTGAAGGATGCATACCGGCATTCGCCTGGAGTGATTTGGGGAAACCCAAATCTGGATGCCCGGACGAGGATTCGAACCCGCGTCCTCCCAAATGTGAGGCCAGAACGTTAACCGTTCACCCACCACGCTCGGTCTCTAGTATATCAATAACTTTTTTGCAACACTGAATTATTTTAAAAAAGTATTTTAATTAATGTCAACAAATGCAACAGTGGACTAGCATAACAAGCTGAATAAATTTCTTTCAGATCTTACATGTTTTTCGCCGTATACTTCATATTGACAGCTAAGTACATAAATAATTTATCGAATTTTAAACTGTTAAGAGTTTTTGCACCAAGTTTTACAATAACGTTTTCTAACGTGGATTCAAAAGACCTTGAAAATAAGTGTTTCCTGAAAACTTATTCTGGAAGGAAGATGCGCAAGTATTTTGCAGCAGTTACTATTTCCAGTAGTTAGAAAGTACTCGTTTCTTACCATGGCTTATTTCTAATTGAGTCCAGAGGGTAAGCAGAGACACTGGGACCTGCTATTCAAATCCCCCTCAGCCCTCTCAGATTTTGGTTTTCTATGGTTTCGTGAAATCACTCCAGGTCAATGCCAGGGTGTTTGATAATAGTAGTCATAATGATAAATTGGTGTCAATTTATTTGCATCAAACAGAAAACTTCAAAATTCGAGAGGTATTCCTGCTAATTTCATGTAGTAAAGAAATTTCGAATTGCTAAAATAACGTGAAATACTTAGTATATGATAAAATAGCTCCACCTGTCGGTACACGAATCTGTTGTTCTAGTTCTTGAAGAGCATGGAATGACGATTATATATAACTATCTACTGATTAATTAAGATGTGTTCTCAACATAAAATTGATTATTTTCAATTATAAAATATAAATGAATTGTCATAATGTGTTATGAATATGTTAATAAATAACATATTATACTTATTCATCTAGTCAGTGTGTAATTCATCAACGGTTGATGTTGTATTATTATTAATTTTATTTTTAATTATCTTATATAATTTCCCTGTTAAATTCCTCCTGCATCTACTTTTGGGATTATGAATTTAATTTTTAAATTTCTTCAGCGTGTTTGATAAATTGTTTATTTGGTAATTTGTTCCAATCTCTGCCGCAATCTCTTTGGCCACAAAAGAAAATTTTCCCACTCCCTTATGGATGAAATCGAGTGCCAGCTTGTGGTAATGGTCATCTTTTCAATTCCATGCATTATTCGAGAATAATAAAAAGAAAATTCTGTTTTGTATTATAAATTTTAGATAATAATCTGTGTAAATAAAATGTATGATATATGGAAGAACTAATTTTTTTACGATCTACTTGTATTCTGAAATTATATTAACTATATTCCCCTCTTCCAAGCGTTTACATAATAAAGTGTAAGTTGGTGATTGAGGAGAATAATTCCGAAGTTAATAATTAAGTGTGCATTGCTTTAAAAATAGTATCGTCATATGTAGTTATGCCTTTCTCTTTGCGAAAGCCTTCCTTAACCAAAATACATGCACAGCGGCAGCTTATATTTACATACTAAACTTCATGTGGTTCCACAGAAGTTATCTGTTAATTTATGAAAAGACTAAGAGATCTTGAAAGACACGGAGATGGTAACTGTCGTAAAAGAATGCTTAAACTTTTATGTAAAACAGTTCGGTTCTTTTCTGGGTGAAACGGTTCAGTGAAATTTCGGAGAAAGAGTGTGCACTGTAACACGACAGGCGCAGGTAGTGCGTTTGAGACATGGTCAGTCAGAGGCACTAGAACTCTCAACGTACAGTCATGACACTGATGACTGTCTCGGCAGGCGCCCGCTAAATCACGCTGTTGACAAACAAGAAGAGACCTTCCCGCAACCTTACCGGCAATAACTTGGGCAGTTAGGCCGCTGAGATATGGCTGTGTTCCAACTCTTATTGGCAGCCATACTGGCAACTGCCGGTAAGCGCCGCTCCCAGTACTTCTAAACTCTGCGGTACTGCTGCTGGGGGATAATTATCACAGTTTTGACTTTGATATTATCATCAAACTGAAAAACCTCCGACGGCAAACCTATTGCTTTAATTATTACTCCATCAATAAAGAATGTGTAATGACTAGGCTGTGAATGAAAACCAACGTACAGTTCCACTAAACAGGAGATGAAATCTGACCTGGATTTCTCTCCAACTCTAATGAATGATATAACGGAACATTATAAGTAAATTTCTTTAAGGGGCGTCCGTTAATTACGTGTGTAGTATTTTCGTAAAACTTGACCACCCATGCCACTCTCCCCCCCCCCCACCCTCCTACCACTTCCCTCTCCCCCTTCCCCTTCCACCTCCCTTGAGGAGCATCGGCAAGTGAGATCTGCCGGGTGCCGGGGAACCCCTCCCCTCTACCTTGGCATGGGCGTTTGGTGAGATATTTAGTGAGAGATCCCTCTCCCCTTGCCTCTTGGTGAGTATCTGGTGAAATTTTGTGGGATTTGACGTGATTTTGTCGGACCGCTTCCTCCTATTTGTGCTCACGTAATTAATCAACTCTATTGCTTAGCCCTGATAACATGAATAATTCGTGCTTCTTTAGTACATCTTCACTTTAGTATTACTTTCGTCGTTGATAATATCGTTTTCACACAACATGCCACCTCTGAGCGATATGTATCCACGCTATCTATGCATTTCTAGATTGTTTGAAACCACAAGATCACGTCATCATTTCCTTCAACATTTATATCCATTAAAAATAATATACAAAAGAAATGTTACGGAAAAATGGCCAGCGAAGATAATTATTACAGAATTATCACTAAGCCCCGATCGTTCGCAATTCTCCCTCGTGAATTATTGAAAAGATCGCAGAAGTTATCATTAAATTATCATTGATTTTCCATGAATGCATAACGAATCAAAAACCTAAGTTTAATCATCAACACGAAGGTTGGTTAGAGGCATACTAAGCATCATGTCAGTAGTAAAACGGCCAGTTCCTTTCCTCCTTACCCAACTCAGCCCTTTAATCCTTCCGGATAAAGTGAACTTATAGTTCAAAGCACAATCTGAATCACAGAAGATTTTTGGATTATTTCATATTACATTACACAGGAACCTGTGCCAAGCGAGAGGGTCTTTGAAAATCCCCGCTCAGATAGGGATTCGATCCGAGGACCTTTCGATCTCCAGTCAGACGCCTTGAGCTCGGAGCCACCAGACGGATCAATGAATAAATATCGGGGGTAAAATTCACTGAAAGAAAGGAGTGTAAAACATTTATTTGGAAACATGAGGTTAAAGAGTTAAGTACGTAATTGTTAAGGCTCGTAAAAATATAAACTTTTACAGGCCCTGCATTTCTGTTACACAAATTTCATTGATAGAAATATTCTGAGATGTTACGTGAATGGAAAAATCTGGATCTTCCTTCAACAGCAATGTTTGAGACTTACGTTTGGAATACGCTTGTTCGTATATTGTGTTCCTACTTGTTATCAGGAACGCATCAGTACAGACGAGAGATCACGTACTGCATAGAGCAAGCGACATAGAGTTCGCCACGGAAGAAACGTGATTCGCAGACCAATGCCTGCAATCCCCATCGACTGACCTCGAAACTTTATGATAATCAGCGCCAAACACTCTTATGTGAGCCATCAGGCGTTTGAACTGAAAAATAATATTCAAAGGAATTAAAACTATTCTTGGAATAAATATTTCCTCTCCGTGAACACTTCAGGTTAACAAGTAGGGGTCGGTAATGTTCCTTTGCAAGAATTTATCAGGACCCTGGTCCCGTTACACAGTTTTTTTAGTGTTAAATTTCTAACCAACATAATTCTAGCAACAAAAATTTCCGCTTCGATTTACGTGTAGGGAGTCCAAAAGCGTTAAAGAATTTAAGAAATCAAAGGTATAGTTATTATTGTCTTCTTGATTCACCGCTGACATTCAGGAGGAAGCAGTTTCGAATCGCGTCTGGCCTTCCAGAATTCGATTTTTTCGAATCACTACTAAAGGTCATGGTCGATTTCCTTCCGGTTCTTTGGTCCCAGAGCTTTCGCGCCTCTATATAACTCGTGCAAAATAAATTTATCCGTCACAGAATTAATATCACCGAAGCCACCCTGAACGTATTCAAAAGGGCGTTGTCAGTGGCTTGTTTATTTTTGGGTGTAAACTGAAACACAAGTGTTATTTTTCATAGTTATGTTATTACTTTCAGCTGTGCTTTAAAGATACCAAGTCGTGAAAGTTATGTCTTCATTTCTGCAAAGTTGGCAGGACAAATATTTTTACCTGTTCTGACTATCGTATCATTCCTGCCCTGTGTGATTTTTCCAATGGCCGAGAAGTTACAATAGAACACTGTCCAGCAGTTCTATAATATGCGGCTCGTATAACGGACTTGGGTATGTTCCACGTACTGCGGAGTCCGCCTAGGTAATGGATGGTTTTAATTTTGTGTGGGTCCTGTGATTTCATTTACTTTCATAGTGACAAACATTTTGAAATCATAGAAATATGTTTGGGAAATAATATAAAATACATACAGTAGAGCAGGTTGTATGGATCAAATATCTAACCGTGAATGTTCTTAAAAATATTCAGCTACTTAGTTGCTGGTCGATTTTGGCGTACAGTCGAATTACTAGATAATAACCGGCTATCCTATAGATATTCTTAAGTTTAGGGAAGAAAATTATTTAATTGACACAAGAATCAAGGAACTAATCACCATTTTCGAGAATTTATAAAAGGTGTATGATTTGTGCCAAAGAATCATTTGCATGCCCAGATTTAACCATTCAAAATGTAGTGTAATAACGTTTGCCCAGTAAAGTAAGATTTGAAAAAGCATATTATTTGATGTTAGATTCGCGTTAATCTTGAGGGTATGTTTGGAGCGAGGTTTCATAAGAAAGTAGTTACGGTGTATGATTGATTTTACCACAGAATGTCAGAGATAATCTTTCATTGTTACTGAAGGATCCTATGAAAGACTATATAACTTTGTTTTAAGCACGATGTAACGTGGCTTGATTGATTACTTGGCCGCCTTTCTAGTCTTAGTAGATACGATTTTTAATACAAAACGCTACTTATTCCATTGGATAGAGTTGCTTACCACATTTCTCACTGAAGAGAAGGAGGATTTCAGTCTCGATATTTTGGTAGCTTTACAAGACACTGATTCATTACTCTCAACGGAAGCCATATTTCTCTTAATTAAACACTTTTTCGTGTGACAGTTGATATTACCGGTGTTATTAAAATTTGGTTAGCGATTGTTAGTGGTAACTACCTCGATGGAAAGTGATAGTGATCCTACGTGGTTAACAGAAAAGAAGAACACTGCAATCGAATAGAAATATGGAACAAATGCCGGCAAAACAGTGAGCTTGATCCCTCCACCATCAAACGATGTACAAAGTTCACCAAAGACTGCATGGGATTGAAACATAATGTAGCTACCTTAAAATTAGAATGATTTGTTAGATTCTATCGCTAAGCAAACAGGTAGCACAAAGAACGCTACGATTTCCCCCCTCCCCTCCTCCATTCGAACTTATCTTCATGTCGACGTCGATGACATTGGAGGTTGGTGAGGACTGACGAAAAGTAACGGGAAGGAATTCAGCCATGACTGTTTGAATGAATCAGCCCAGCAATCCCCTGCAGTGGTTGCACGAAACCATGTGAAACCGAAATCTGGATGCCCGGACGGGGATTACAACCCGCGTACTCCCTAATGCCAGGCTCAAGTGATACCGCTCTCCCGTCGGACTGCGATTTTTAATGCTGTTGTTGCACAGAAATTAAACCATAAATTTTCGTATCTTGATTTTAGTTCTGCATTACTCTTGTATTTTGGCGAAACATTTTCCGTCGTTTGCCTGATCAGTTACGGTACAAATCACTGTTACTAATTGAAGATAACAGACTCTATTGTCTAAACTGAGTAATACTTGAAGTGTTTCAGTATATTTTATTAATGGGACAGTAAGTGAATACTTCATCATTCGCAGATTCGCTGATAAGGAATCTGTCGTGCTTAGACACAGTCAGATCTTCTTACACGCATTTAAATGAGCCAGAGTTTAGACAACGGACTCAGGCAGGAAAGTGCGGTTGGCGTATTTCTGTCATACATACGAGCATTATTTCTTAAAGGTGTTTTTTTTTTTCTCTCACATGCCCTTGCCTCCCTTGATACTTAACCGAAATCGATAAATGAGGTAGCATTTTAAATATTCAGATTTCTGCTTTGGTGAGATTATTTATTAAGAAAGGGATTTTTAAAAATTCGACCCCTAAAGGGCAAAAGTGTTATTATCTTACAAAGGTGTTTTTGTGCCTCAATCCCTTTATCTCCCTTGACATCTAATCGAGACTGATAAATCAAGTATCATTTTAATGATTAAGGTTTCAGCTTTGAGCCAATAATACTGTAACACAGGATTTTTTTTAGACTTCAACTCTAAAAGGGAAAAAGTGTCATTATTTCTCAAATGTGATTTTTTGCTCACGAGCCATTTAACTCCCTTAATTCCTGACTGAAATCAATAAATGATGAATTATTTTAAATGTTATGGTCTCCTGTCTGATATATAATAGTTTAAGAAAGGAATTCTTCGGAATTCGTTTCTTAAAGGGCAGAAGTATTATTGTTTCCAAAACGTTTTTTGTCGCGAGCCATTTATCCCCTTTCATACTTATTCAAGATAGATAAATGAGTGTCATTTTAATGATTAACGTCTTCGGTTTGGTAATAACGTTAATTAAGAATGAAATTTTTCGTAATTTGACGTTTAAATGGCAGAAATATTAACTATCAAGGTCACTCGTATGAGACAGTTCAGAACCAAGCCGTTAGGTTTCACTAGCGTCGCTAAGGATTGAGCGCGTTGTGGTAGATAGAAGTACCACATATCAAGAGATATCAACAAAGGACTGACCGCGTTATCGCTAAACAGCAGCAGCACATATCAAAATGTATCAAGAAACTGTTTCACTGGCGTCGGCAGCAACTGATCGCATTAATGGCAGCTAAAAAGCACCATATATCACAGAGAGAGCGTTTTATGAATAATCAGTAGCTTTTGACATATTTTTTTCTATTAATGAAACATTTGTATTCTGCTACGCAGTTCCTATGCTAAGATTGCAATACCGTTAGACACAGCAGCACAAATCACAGTGATGTGTGTTTTGATCAGCTAAGTTGTACTCGGTGAAGTCTACGGAAGTTCGGCTTCCAGAAAAGGATAGCTTCAGATGTTTACTTCAAAGTAGAGGCTGCAGGACACCATAAATAAGCTGAAATCAGATAGATATTGCTGAAAATGAGCCTGTTTTTTTGTAGCATTTTTTTTCTTTATCTCCAAGCATTCCACTACCTGATTTTAGTTCCAGACAAACTTCATGCCACGCATTTCTTGTTGCAATCCTGTCCCTGAAAATAACGAACTTGTTATTCCGCAACACATGTACGGCTTCAGCCGGAGCAATCAGTATTTCACTGTCAATTTTTTTCAGCATTTAGTTTTTAGTCAGCCATCCTGCAGAACAGCTGACGTTCGACTAAAAATCATTGGTTACGCAGGCGTCTACATCATACAACAGCCGTACAACTGTAGTGTCATTGGACGGATGTCGAACACCACTGTCACTGTGTCGTCCTGTGTGAAATGTTTCATCTTTCCACTAAAGGAAGGTGTACGTATGAATTTATATAGTACGTCAAAAACTGTTGTGAGTGAAATAGGTCATAGGAATACTAGACTTTTAAATATACGGGCAGGCGAATTATCTTTCTTCTCCAATGCCGTATTACATTTTTATCCTGGCGAACAGTACTGCAGTATTGCTTTTTAAATTACTAACTGTGTTCTGAAATATCAGAGTGACAAGGAATTACCGTAGAAAAGTTTATAACCTTAAAATATTTCATTATTTTTAATTTGAAGATCCGGTCCAAAATGAAGAAGTGACTTATTATCCGCAAACCATACTTCTCCCAAATAAATATCACTTATGATATTTTGGATTATGGCAGTACTTTTTAATAGAAAATCTGTTAATACCAAAACATTCATAATAACTTTGTTTTATTTATAACATCAAATTAATATTATTACTGACGACGTGATTCTACTATAAGGTTTTAAAATACAATTTTACAGTATTTAATAGATGTTGTTGCTTTTCCTTCTACATGTTTTTTTTATACTACGAGTGGTATAAAATTTTCTTTGTTATAAGAGTAAACGGTGCATTTAGATCCTTATTGAGTTGTCACCCTAGTCAGTAGAAAGGACTGTGATATTAGTGGTTGCTTCAGGGAGATGAAGTGAATAAGAAAGAATAAATGCTAAATTGGTGAGAGCTTGAAAGAATTGTACTTTGCGCAACTCGTTAATGTGTCGGAAATATTGGAGCGGAACCTCTGGCGACATATTTAGAGCTTTCGTTTGTCGGAGTTCATAATCCTAGGACTGTTTGATTATTAAGAGCTCAGGCTGGAAGTCTATTCGGACGGCGAAATGTTCTTTCACTGTGTTTGCACAAGTCGCAAGGGGAACTTTGAATTTAAGATTAAGAGAAACTTTATAGCGGCAGGAATGTCGCAGCAAAATTCTCAGCACCGTGGATATATATGAAACTGGCGACAGTAAAAGGAGAATGCGCGCGATAAACAACAGCCTTATGAAAAACAACAGCGTCATTACAATCCATCAGCGCGACTTTTAACGACGGCTGCTTCTCCGTCTCTCCTTCCGGCGAGTCACGTGACCTGACCAGCGGCGCCTATCCGCCCGCTCGTCGGCGAAACAGCATGCAGGCTTCTGACATCACCACCGCCAGTCAAGTGTCTCTTTGATGAGAGAACATAACGCTTTGGCCTAGGTTTACAACTTGCATGACGAGTACCCGTCCTTCACTGAAACGTCGACTAATGCAATCGAGGAAGAGTAAACGTTTCTGTTCAATTTTGTATGACATATAGTTGTGACTGCGTATGTAATGAAGAAAAATTGAGTCGCCCTCACAAACGTCTTACAGCATAATTTGCAGGATTTTACGTCAAGTACTGGTAAAGACTACAGCCAAGATACTGTCTTTTGATCTACTATCTAAATAGTGCTATAATTACGGCCATGCTTTCTGCTAAAATACTTTGAGTGCTACACACACACACACACACACACACACATATATATATATATATATATATGTATATGAAAAAATCAACAGTAATCAAATTCGTTCAGCTAATGTCTTTTTTTTAATATATAACATCTAATCTTCTAAATTAGTTTGATTCCTTGTATTCACAGATCTTTCTCTCTTTCCTGGACATATGATACAGGTATTAAAAGTTGATACATGATTATATCTTGTACGAAGCCCAGCAATATTAAGTGAAATTGCGGCACTCACATTTCATAAGATGAAATGAGATTCCAACTGAAGACGTGTGTGTAGGCTGTCTCGAAGATAAGTAACGTTGGATTCATGGAGCAAATGTACTTGTCAAACAGAGCCATTCATAAGGTGGCATCATCTTTTGTTGAGGCTATTTTTACATCAAGTGGTTTTAAAAGCGAAGCTCTCTGGTGGTCTACGGGATAGACAGAGTCGGACACAGTAACATCAATGTTCAGCTTATGTGCTTGAAGTAGAACGTAGCTTGGCAAATAATATTTTTAAAGTTTTCGGTCTAAAGCCGATGCTGCCATAGGAGATGTTAAATTTTAAAGGACCTAAGTGATTTTGTTAAAGATGTGAGAAATCACGTACGCTTTCTTTATTTTGATTATGGTCTTATACCGGTTGGTGTCGGTTTCATGGTCTAGTCTCTGGAGATTTTTTGTGTGTGTGTGTGTGTGTGTGTGTGTGTGTGTGTGTGTGTGTGTGCGAGATGGCTACCAACATGCGCATCCACGGAGAGATTTGCGGGACTATTTCAACGAATTGAATGACAGTCAATTCTGGCGGGATAACGACAGCCATTATTTATATTAATCGGCGATTTGCAGGGAACGAGTGGTCTTCCTTGCACGCTGTCAAGAGGGGTCAGCTGAAACTTTTTTTTTAAATGTTTCAGTGCGCAAAAAGCTGTTGGGCATGAGAGATTCTAATGATTATATCTGAAAGTTGGAATGCTCTCAGTTATTTGAGATGTATAGTGTTTATTATGTTTAACAGACTCTACAGATGTAAGACTGTTAGTACTTGTAGTCGTTTAGAAATGAATTCTTTATCCATATAAATAGTGAATGAAAACGTTGATACCATTACCTTATTAAAAAGCTGTCGCTGTGAATCACAGTCTAGAGCTAAGGACACTTTTTATGTAAAGGACTTGGCATTGCTGAAGAAAAAGATACCTGGATGAATGGAATACCATTTCACGGGAATGAGTTCCTTTACATCAGTTGGTCTTTGGTGCTTTGCATGATTTTTGCTGAGCGGCGACCTTCCTAGCGAGAAATTTTAGTATTTCAACAAAAAATGGGAACAATAGGTTACCTTGCCTGTCCTCGGTTCGTCAACTGTAAAGTCTGTTTGTACCAACCACTATTGTGATTGCTAAGACGTGGAGCGGAGCAGTGACCTCTGGTATGGGTGTGCGAGATTGGCCGTCAAGCACTAGGTGGAGATTCACTCACTTTGAATTCCAGTCTCCGTGACGCAATCGCCCTAATGTCCCTCTGCCAGCTTTGAAAGAACTTCTAGCTGAGCGAGGGAGAGATAATAAGATACAAACTTTATGTGAGACATGAGATGCAGACATTTGGTACGAGGTTAGGAGCTAGAAGCAGCACTACACAACCATGTTTACTCAAGAAAGTTTGCCATTCCCATTCATATAGTTGCAGGAACAGAAGGGGATCCTTTTTTGAAGTTAGATAACCCAACCACTTCCCTTGCTTTGTTTAAATTCAGGGGATCAATGGAAAGAAGAAAAAAAACTTTACGCGTATTTCACATAATAATATATTTGAAAAGATAATCGTCAAGGTTTGTTTAGGAATTGATTGAGAGATTTTATACCGTATTGATAGTATAATGAAAATTATGTCTCAAATGTAATCATTAAAAGCTTAGATTAACGTCTTTGACGTCAACTATTAAAAGAGAATTAACTTTAGTCTGATCATAAGTTGTTGAGCTATACGACTCACATTCTTCCTGAACGTTATTGAAAGTAACTCCGTGAAAATTTTCAGTTTATTTCGACCCATTTTGCAATCTTATACCAAACCTAATGAGTGAGCGGTTGTCATTTGGTAGATTTTTCATTCGATACCTGGTCTGGATATCCAGATTTCCGGTTTTTTCCGAAATCACTCTATGCGAATGACAGAATGGTTCCTACTCTAGGCCATCCTATCCGATCACCAGCAACCCACGTCGACAACCTGCAAATCCCTAATAAAAAAAATATAAGTTTATGATCAACCTTATAACTTAAGTGGCAAAATAATACAACAGTTTTTAACTTCTGCCTGGGTGGATGTGTTGTTTCCAACTACGAAGCCCACGCATTTAGATGATTTTTTATTCAACTCGTCTCACTATATGGAAGTGCTGTGGAATTTTTTTCAATAATTCACGTGCTCTTGTATGTAAGTCAGTTTTGATTAATGTGTTAAAATTATATCGAGGTAAACATGAAGTGGGACAACTTAGCTAGTTATTTAAGCCTCTAGATTTCACCACAGAGGGCGATTCATCTTTTTTACCGAGTTCACAATCGCTTTTGGTTTCACAAAGTCCGTTTCTGTGACTGGATACGCTGTACAAAGAAGGAAACGCTATAATTTGTGTGCTCAGTTCCGTATTGAGAACGTCTCGCAGATATTATGTTTTGTTGCAGGCACACGAACTGTTGAAAAGCTTCCAATCGCCAAACGACAAGTCAGTTATATTTTAATCGGGATTGGTTACTGCGCCTTCAACCTAATCCGCAAAAAAACATAAATAGTTACAATCCATCTTAGCAACAAACAATGAACTACCTAACAAATACATTATTCAGACACCAGATGCTTAGGTATAACAGTACCCCAAAATACCTGGGTGTTACATTAGACAGGTCCCTCACTTACAAAAGGCACCTTCAGGATACATCTGCCAACTTTAAATTCGGAACAATCTAATTCAGCGACTGGCAGGAACTTCATGGGGAGCTGATGCGAATACATTAAGTGCTATAACCCTGGTCTAGGCTTACTCCACAGATGAATACTGTTCCAGCGTGTGGCTTAATAGCTCTCACACCCAGTTGGTGGACGTTCAGCTTCACCAAAGAACGTGCATCATAACTGGCACGATTCTACATGCGACTATCCAATGGCTGCCAGTGTTCATCAAGATCCCACCACTTCACATCAGAAGGCAAAATGTCATAATCAAACTATGGTCGAGAAGAGGATATTCCCATCCATGGAATATTAGGGAATACAAAACACCGCTGAAGGCATGTCGTCCTGCCTGGAAGACTGCTGTCAGTCTAACATCAAACTCCTTCAGCCCTACAGATGGATGGACAGTGAATGGGCATCGTCAGCACCACAGGGCATAATGAAAATTAGCAATCACTTCATACTCTTAATTCAAAACGTTAAATTAATTTTAATTAAAATCTGATCCAGGAAAATGACGGCAACACACTAGGTCCACTTCGAGGGCGTTTTTCCATGACGCAGTTGTATAATTCGTCGCTTTCGCAGTTCTTTAACAATGGGAAAAACTTGGTAACTGAGGCCCTTATTTTTCCCTGAAATCGTCGACCATCCGTAGACACAACAATTAACTAGCGTAATTCCGTTTGCAATAATTGTTGTAACGACGATAGTACACGCAAACACAGTCCTAGAGCTCAATCGGAAGTTGAGTATACCACTGTTTTTTTAACTGCTTAACGTCTCTTAACAGCGAGGTCTTTAGAGACGGGAAAGGATGGGAGGAGCAATGAATGGGAAGGAATTTGGCCATGGCCTTTTGAAGGAAGCATCCCGGCATTTGCCTGGAGTGATTTGCAAACCATGGAAAATCCAAATCTGGATGCCCGGACGGGGTTTCGAACCGCCGTCCTCCCGAATACGAGGCCAGAACGCTAACCGTTACACCACCACACTCGGTGAGTATACCACATTTTGGTGGGCATATTTAAGTTACAATGCTCTATAGACTGTACTTGGCAAATGGGATAGGATATTCCCTTCTCATTTCTTGTGTATGAAGGAGCTATTGTATTGAGATACTGAATGTGGTGGGTGAGTGGTAACGCTCTGGCCTCGCATTCGGGAGGACAGTGGTTCAAATCACAGTCCGCGTATACACATTTTGATTTTACATGATTTTCCCAAATCACTCCAGGCGAATGCAGGGATGCTTCAAGGGACCATGACTGAATTCCTACCCGTTCTTTGTTCCCATCGTTTCCTTACTCTGATGACCTACACGTCGACGAGGCATAAAGCCATAAGCAGAAAAAAAAGTATTCAGATAATTTCTTTAGACCTCTCCTGGACATTCAAAACGTCAGCTACCGACACTGGCAATCATAACGAGGAGAAAAATTTTACAATACTTATCGTCACATACGGGAAGCTGAGTAAGAACATTACTTGGTTTGGCCTCAGTATCAATATTTTAGTCTGGTGTTTTTTTAAAAGAATCTTGGCGTATAAAGACGCAATATATTACCCACACATAATTGTCACTTTTAATCATTATAGTCTGTATATTATGTGATTAAACGTTACTTTAACCTGGTGTGCATGCCAGAGGAAACTTGTATTGGTTTCCCTGCTCGCTGGAAGTATGGCCTGATATTGGCCGGAGCCAGCGGTCGAGATTTACGGAGACCTGCCCCGCCACGGCAGATTTGCGACGCGTCCCTCAAGACCGTTTCACACGTAAACACATAAAAAGTGGAGGTGAAAAAAGGACGCGGAAAAGAGGGAAAGGGAAGGGCAGCGTTGGTGCGCGCGGCAAATGAGGCTGTTAACCACACAGCTCACGTAAACTCATCTAAGTTGAGTGTCGGAGCGGCCGCGAGTGACAACAGGCATTGCGGGCGAGATAGCGGCCAATCGGCGCGCCCGAGGAGCTGCGCCGGCCCCTGATAAGCGCTTTAATTAAAATGCTGTCTCTTCAAGGATTGATGGCACAAGAAAAGTATGGTCTGCCTCCACGATCCGCCCCCCGATAGCGACCCTAAACTCCAGCGCCGCCCCCGCGCTGCCTCCGCTGACGGACGGCTTGCTCGCTCTGCCAGCCAAACGGTGTCTACACAATTGGAACACACGGTCGGGTTGTGGACTTTCATCTAATGGTTCTTCTTCTGCGAGTGCCATCCCCGTGTCAGAGTTTAGGCGGTAATGATAGGAGATTTTACTCCTCTATGGAGATGTATTGGGGTTAATTCCCGTAGCTAATAGTGTTCGTAATGTGTGTGCTCAGTATAGAGTATTCATAGAGCTGTGATACGAAGCTTTTTCCCATTTTTGGTTAAAGCTTTACGCCTAGTCAGCTTTAAAGTCATTAGAGGAGAGAAAGGACGGGAGGCGAGGAACGGGAAGGAATTTGGGCATGTACTTCTGGACGAACGATTCCGTCGTTCGTCCACACTGATTGTGGGACACCATGTGAAGTCCAAATCTGGATGGCCTGACGGGGATTCCAATTGAAGGAATTCCGCCATGAACTTTTGTAGAGAGTGTAAGCCGGTGCCAGCCCTTCCAGGCCTGCTCTTCCGAAAGACAAAAGCCAGCCCTCCAGTATTAACAACCAATCCGACGGACAATTAATCATCAACAGTGTCGGATGACCTCGCTCCATACTCTCCGTGGAGAGGGTAGGGATTTAACCCAGGACTTTGATGCACAATTTGTTGAATAGGAGATGTGACAACCACTTCTCCTAATTCGACGGACAAGTCCTCATGACGAAAATTTCCCCCACCACCCGCACTGGAACAAGCTAACCATGTGTCACCTGCTGGTCACCATTACGGCGTCGCAATCAACTGGACAATGGTTATCATGGCTAAAATAACGTTATTGAACTAAGTAATTATTATCTTCCTGTATATTAATGGGATTGGATGTCTGTTACGGTATATCTCCTTTTTTTTTTTTTTTTTTTTTGCTTGCGGCTTTGCTCCTCGTCGACATTGAAGTCTCATTAGAAGCGAAAAAGCAACGAACAAGAAGGGTTTCGGCCTTGGCTTTTTTAATGGATCCATCCCGGCATTTTTTTGTGGTGATTTCGGGAATCCAAAGGTAACCGAAATCGGGATGTACGGACGGGGATTTGAACCGACTAAATCATCTAATGGATAGGATAAAATATACCATTCGAGAAAAGAAATGAAATGGAATGCGATGACATAAACTGTTAGATACATTTGTATCTTCTGTTGAAAATATCTAAGATAACGTTTAGTTTTTCTTACTGATGTTTACGTCTTCCTGGTCAAATAAGACAATCAAAAATAGATGATTGTAGTTTCCTGGGATTCGATAACAGGAACCTGAAGTTAAATGTTAACAGTTGACAGTTTTTATTAGATTTCAAAGCGCAACAAAAACTTTAAAATATATATATATATCATTGATCTCATGAGGTATCAATGTACAGCACTTTTAAAATCCAGGCTGATTCACTTTTCCATAATTCAATTTAAAAGGCAGAAGTAAAATTTCATTTTACAATTCCTCGTATAGGAAAATTAAAACACTTAAAAGTTATCCCTTCGATACCTTCACATTTTACTGAATCCCAATTACACAACTAATATGAGGACGACCAGCCCTCCGACAAGCAGGTGGAATTTGTTATTTGTGAAACCCATCTATGTTCACCTTTAACTTTAAGGGAGAGGAAACAATCACAATAATTTAGTAATAGTCGATTTTAATGATCATCAGGTATATTCTTAGATTGCTGTGTCTTCTGCTGATTTTTTGGAATGGTGGGCCTATCTATCTTATTCTACACAAAAATAAATAAAAAAACATTTATTACAATAAATATAATATTCTACCCATATACTCTGAAATTCACAGAAATCTGTGGGCTACAGAATGTGAATTACACAAAAATTAATCTCTGTTCTGTAAACTCAAATCATCAACGACACTATAAAAGAATGAATTCATAGTGGGATTTTTTTTCCTATTTTGCTACGCCTTGAGGTAATTAGAAGCAGGGGACTGGGGGAAAACCCAAGTCTGGATGGCCAGCTGGGAATTGGAACTCTGGCCTCGCATTCGGGAGGACGGCGGTTCGAATCCCCGTCCGGGTATCCAGATTTGGGTTTTCCATGGTTTCCCCAAATCAGTCCAGGTGAATGCCGGGATGCTTCCTTCAAAAGGCCATGGCCGAATTCCTTCCCATTCCTTGCCCCCATCCTTTCCCGTCTCTAAAGACCACGTTGTTAAAAAAGGGACGTTAAACTGTTAAAAAAAAATAAAAATAATAAAAATAAAAAAAAAAGGAATTGGAACCCGCGTCCTCCCGAATGCGAGGTCATAACGTTACAGCTCACCCACCACTCTCGCTCTCAATCTCTGCACAAGTTTTCCGAAACTTTCTTCAGAACTGTGGGAATCTGTTACGCATTACTCAGATTTGTTATCAACCACAGTTTCTAACCGCTGGCCGATTCTTCTTTGCACACATGCCTGTCCATTTTCCTGCTTTCGATAAACCTTCCGTCACACCATTCTTCTACAGACACTCCTCCACACCCTCTCCGCCATCTGTCTCTTAGTCTTCATCCAGACCATTTAGCTAGTATCTTCATTTCGTGTATTTTCCTTGGTACTCACTGCTCTCCCATTCTCTCAACCTGTCGATACCATAGCCTATTACTCTTGTGTTCTCTATTCTTTCCTGCAGAGGTCCATCTTGCAATGTGACCCCAATCTTTTCTTTCCTTCATCTGTATATTTTGTAATCCTTGTTCTCCTTTTTAGAAATTAGATTTCACTCGTTTGAATAGTATTGATATCCTACTTCTTCACGTCCGTATTTATGCACCACCTGTGAGAATGGGAATATATTGTGCACGACATATTATTCCCTTCCTTCGCAGGGGCACGTCATTTCTCCGTGCCTGTTTACATCTTTCACTTATGTCTCCATCATTCCTTCGCTTTTCTCCTCAACTCTCCCGACGTATTTAAAACGGTTCATTTTATTCAATTGCTCTTGCAATGTTTCAACTTGTGAAAATCAATCACTCCTAATATACTATAGAACACCGACAAAAATGTATTAGGAAGATACCAGGTCACTATTTATATTCGGGATCACAGAATATCAGAGAATCACAGGCAACTACACTTTGCAATATTTAATTACACAAAGCTTTCCATTGATATAAAGATTACATGGGTGCCTTGACAAGAATTTTTAACACAAACAATCAAGAAAACATCTGAACATAACCTGTGCAACATTAGAAGGTATATTGCAATGATTGTAATAAAGTTATTGTTCTCAGTAGCTGTGAGCCTCGACTAGCTATCTTAAAACCGTCAGTGAGCATGAACACTCTCGCAAGTGGCACCGCGACTAAGAATACCGGCGGGGGTCGTCTGCAATTTCCGACGTTAATCGGCACAGGCCATTTTCTGGACGGAGCACACGAGATTACAGTGGTCGCGGTAACACCCAAAAGTACATTACCATGGAGTAGCGATTCAGTTGTCAAGCGCCTGGTATCAGCTGCAGGCGGTGATGCAGCTGCATGCAGAGGCCGTTTCTTCCCAACACTTTAATACTGCAGTCCATATAGGTGGCGTACATTTCACTCACAAACACAGTTGAAATTGCACACTATAGGTGACGTAGTCACGCTGCCGGCGTAGGCACATGGTCCCGATTGGTGAGTAGACCCTCAGCGAATGGATACGCGACCGCGATCGCGCCCAACGCAGGTCACACCAAGTGTCCCTGTCGTCCGGCGTGCGTTAGGTCCCGGCAGGCGGTGGGAGTCCTTCCCGGCAGCCGTGTCTATCCTAAAATTTGCAGTAAATCCTATGACTCCACTTCACCGGAGAACGAAGCAAGAAATGACAGTTTGTTCGTACCAAGAACAGACAAGCACCGCAGACTAAACTATATCCCAGATGAGCACATCTTTACGTGGAGATCACCGAGTATCACTCTAAAACACAGATAGATACTCAGTCCTTTGATTTCTATTTATATATATATTGACTTCGAAACTTAGCCTATTTATTCATTCAGTTTTCTAAAATATAGTAAGAATATAAAGAAAACGTTAATAAAATCACTACACCAAAGATTCAAAACTCCGCGTAGCGAAATTATGAAATTTGATTTACGGTAAAGTTTACAAAGATTCTTCTGCATTATAAACTTCTTTCCTTTGTCACCAGAAGACACACTAAAGACAAACGCATCACCATTCACACAAAGTTCCAAGGTCTGCGTGAGCTAAGCAGTGGGAAATTGCTAGTGATACTATAAAATTAGGAAGGAAATGTTCTGACCTTCTGGATATTGGGAGCGAGAATTTTTAGATAACCTACACTGAAAATAAATTGCTAAGACATAAGACGATTTACGAGCAGATGCAGAAAACGGAGACAATGAATATAATAGTTGGTATGGAATTTAAATTTGTTGGAGTAAAGCAAAATAATATTCATAACATAAAGAAGTTCAATAGTATAATACTTACAAATCAACGAATACGAAGAGAAACCACTACTTAACACCGTTCTTTTCGAATTAGCAAATCAGCAATAAGCTAAAACCAAATGAGCTTTACTAAAACAATTGAGTATTTGGAATAGTTTGGGATAATTTCAGTTCGAAATTACCTCTAAAGAAAGAAATTCTATTCCTGTATCGTAAAAAAATTAAACGAATTGACGTTCTGTAGCCATGAAAAACTTTTTCAACTCGTGATGTCATCTGTATGACGTAAGAGAAATTGCCTATTTACTGTCTTGCAGATGAAAACAGTCCTCGGGATCCCAGGTTGAAGCAAGTTGTTTTGGTCCGGTTGTGCAGACTGCGTCAGGAATACCGCTGACAGTTATAGTCGGCATCAGCGCGCGGACAGACGGACAGATGGGCGTCAGGTGGCGGCGGACTCCTTCTAAAAGCGACGCTGCCCCAAGTCATTGTCCCGATAAATCTGCCGGGCCGCCTCATATTTTGATCAATCACAGCCGCCGGGCGCCGGACGCTATTTGAGGCGCGGCGGACCGACCGCTCGGACGCTTTAAATTAAAACACTTGTCGAGTGCCAAGTATTCGGCCGTCACCGCGATGTCTCCCATCCGGTGCCTTGCTAACGTCAAGCACTACCTCAAATTGAAATGACATGATCATAATACGACCAAGTAAATTTCGTAGTACTATACTTCAAAGAGTTGCATATCATAAATAAAACGAGCAGTAAAATTTTGTATAGTAACTCTTTCTTCAAAGAAAATGTATTAAAGGTGATTTAAACAACTCATCAATTACCTTCTTCGAAAACAAATTATCAGGATAGCTTTTAGTTAATAGGTGAACCAAAAGGACAGCGACGCTCTGGTTTTGTGTTCGGGAGGACGTAGGTTCGAATCCCCGCCTGGCTTCCCTGGTTTGGATTTTCCATGGTTTCCCCAAATCACTTCAGGTGAATGCTAGGTTGGTTCCTTCAAAATGCCAAATTCTTGACCGCTCCTAGGCACCAGTTTTCTTCAGATATTAATGATATTGATGTCGGTGAGCAGTAAAGACAGATCAAAAAAATGTTGTAAGAATGGAACTTTACACGGCTTTGTAAATTAATAAATCTGGGACGTTCCGAAGGCGTCTATCTCTGCCCTCATTTTCAACCAACTGTTTGTTTACTAAACAATCACGTGAGTAAGCTGAGAAGATTGATAAGAAGATGTAACGACTAAATGTTTGTAGGTGGGCGGATTGGTATGGTATGTTATATGTACTGCTACCTGTAGCCTGCCCACATACGTTGTCGCCACTCCGCTTCAGCCTTTCGGCAGCACTCTTCCGTGCCTTAATATGATTCTGAGATTTATAGAGGTGATGGAGGACATTTGGACCGTGATTGGTAAGCTCTAGTACGCTGTTTGCCTGTGGAAAGGGTTTTACAGATTCATTAGTCAAGAACAGTCGCCACCAGAGATTCGGGAAGTTAATCATAATCACCAATGAAAGTACATGTCCCTGGCTAGTTACTTCTAAAAAAAGTTTGTTTATATGAAGAAGGTCAATTTTGAACTGTTTATTTGAAACACACAATTCCATGCCAGCACCAGTCCCGCATTACATAAGAAAGTCAGGAATCGTACTACTATTCAAAGATAGCAGGTTAACAGTTAGAAGTCCATCATTCTAAAGAACACTCATTGTCATTAACTGACTACAGAGCGAACTCGACCATCATCGCTACTTTACGCCACGGCAGAACATGGCACATTTCACACGCACTAGCTCACCACGAGCGGCAGACGCGTTAAGCAACCATCGCTACTTGTATAAGAGTCAAGAATAACTACATCATGGCTGCTCGCCGCGCTTTCAGTCTTGCAGCCAATCTTTTTTGTCATTACATGATCTAATTAGCTAATCATGTGTTTCCTTGTCACATTGTACACCAGAGAATATCGCTTGGTGCAGCCTGTCCACTGTTTTCTCTCTCTCTTTAATTCTAAAGTTTACTGTTCTGTCTCGCTAGCTAACGTATTTCTGCCCGTTTGGTCCGTGTACCAAAATAGTTTAGCGATTCTGCGCTCTCAACACTCTCGCTACAAAGTCGTGTTTCGGAATAAAAGATACAGGGATAGTTTCAATTTCTAGATAAGGTCCTGAAATGTTACTAAAGTAAGCTATGAAATAAACAGTTGGTTTAAAATGGTTGGAAACGAGTGCACAGATAGACGCCTTCAAAATGGCCAGAGTTGTGACATTTATACACGGCTGGAAGTCCAAGAAGAGTTTGTTAATTCAGTGAAATATTGTTTTATTTTTTATGGATGTACTCCTCGTCTACGACAGGGTTATTAGAAGCAGGAAAGGACTGGTGGCAAGGGATGGGAAGAAATTTGGCCATGACCTTTTGAAGGAACTAGCTCGGCATTCACCTGTAGTGATTTAGAATGAAGTAACAATCAGGTGAGTAAACTGAGAATATTGGTAAGAAGAGAGCTCATGAATGAAGTCGAGTTTCAGAGCAAAAGATACAGGATAGTTTTCATTTCTAAATAAGGGAGTGAAATGTTACTGACGGAACAACAAATACGATACATGCGAAATTCTTAGGCGAAATAAAACTTTGTGCACCCTCTCAACCCAGTGTAAGTACACATTTTAGTGCACCTACTGGGAAACTTCAGATTGTAGTAAAACGTTTGGGAATCAGAACGATCCGATGATGTGGCGATAGCAACCGGCGTTCAAAATAAAAAATGACAGTATGTTGGGTACAGTTTTATGCAGGGAACGAGCAGTTATTGGCAACAGGGACATAACTGAAGCTCTGAAATTCTTAAGTGCCGTATTCCCACTTTGATATTCAGAAGAGTTGGCGGGAACGTGCAGTTATTGCTGTCTGTGTGTGAAAAGAGAATGTTTCCGTCTGAGTGATCTTCCATTTGCAGTTACTTACATTGGCTTCGTTTGATGAGATCAATCTTGACGTTCGCGTGTTCTGGAGAACTAGTAATGGTTTTATCAGTCCAAGTATTTGACATCCCAGGGACGAGTTGAGGACAACGGATTGTTCCAGCAGCGTGTAAGAAGATTTAGTCTACCAATGAACACTTGTCACAGGGAATCTGTTATGACTGACGGGTAGTTTAATGGAGATATGTCTGAGTCCACAGTCGATACAGTAAGATCTAACTATGATGTGTATTGCGGTAATTTGTTGCCGAGTGAGTGAAGCAGCATCTCTGACCTCGGTTCCCGGTATAGTGAGAAAGAGAACTCTAATTCCTGCCCGGAAACTTGAGTGGTCTGATCTGCACAATTAATGAGCGATACATTTAACAGATTTCTGTAATTAATGAATGTATAGTAGTAAAATTTGAGAAGTTTCAGCATCATTAATTTAGTTATTTGTTTCATGATGACAAATATTATAGTTGTGATTACATTAATTGAATTATTGCATTGGAATTCTAAACTGTATATTGACAGTAAAGATAATGTAAAGCAGGGGTGGCTAACCCGCGGCCCGCGGGCCGCATGCGGCCCACCTTGAACATTTTTCCGGCCCGCGAGATTCATCAGACTTTTACAAAATATTTTTTATATTCGGTTTTTGGTGTTTTATATTTCTTTAAAATGTGTGTTTAGTATCATTAGTATTATGTTATATATGTTTACGTGTAAGAATAATAGTAAACACAATAATAACACATATTTCAATTTTTCACTCCAAAGAAATGTCTGTAGTGGGGATATATAATTTTGTATACGGCCCGCGGAGTTACGATGCACTTCCAAAGTGGCCCGCAAGATAATTTGGGTTGGTCACCCCTGATGTAAAGGTTCGTGTTGTCGTAATGCCCTGGTGACAGGTTTTTTTCTGGCTACGCAAGCCTTCCCTACCACAGTTGCCTTAACCTAACACTGTAATCCTACCGCGTATACAGGAGTTGGAGAAGGTGCTAGATTTGTTTCTGGAAATTATCGCAGAACGCAATCAGTAACACATATGATAAAAGAGCTGGAATGGGAATCATTGGCAGACAGAAGGAGGATGTAGAGGGTCATGGGAGTGTACGTACAAGGTGTATATTGGTGATGAGGCAAGGAAAGATATTGGTGTAAAAATTGAAAGTAATGCATGGAAGGGAAAAGATGACCATGACCACAAGCAGGCACTCGATTTCAGGCACAAGGGTGTAGGAAAATTTTCTTTTCTAGGGAAGGGTGTCAGGGATTGGAATAAGTTGCCAATAGAAATGATGAATAATTTGTCAAAAACGTTGAAAGAATTTAAAGTTAAAATTTGTAACGGGATGGAGGGATACAGAAAAGGGGGAAGATGGGTGTGTAGGGAAATTGCTACCGGAGCATGCGCTCCATTGAAATTTAATTTAATTTAATTATTAAAAAAAAAATACGTGGAATCAGGACAACGGAAGCATTCTGGTGTACTTGACATTACACAGCAAGCTGTGCCAGATGCGAATGTCAGGTTAAGAACCTCTGAAAATCCCAGCCAAGACAGGAATTTGAACCGGAGACAATAACCACTGAGCCACCAGTCCGCTCGACAGCAAATACAATATCCACAATGCAAACTTTCCCAATAAACGAAATATAACGCTTATTATAAAGGCGCCCAACAATGCAACTGACAGTAATTATGCCTTTACCAATACATACACAAGTGCACCATTTTAGCTGATGTCTTCCTGAAACCTCTGACTCGGTGAGACCCACATATGCTCTGAACCGATTACCACATTGAGGCAGCTATTCTATTTGAGGTGTGCTATACGCCTTGACTTATTAGTTCTCGATTTATAATTTCGGTGCACTACCCCATCGAAGGAGTCTGCGTTAATGACTTGGAGATTTCTTCAAGGCGCTTCGTCAGACACTCCGACGACAGGACCAATTACGAGGTCAAGCCGTCTCGAGGGCGCCAAGAAAATTGTCAATGCCACTGCCAGAAGCAGCATCAGCGTCGATCGCAGGGACAATGGTCGGAGGCGCCGTTCAATTAGCATTGAAAGGCAGCCGGCAAGGAGTGCCCGATCGCGCGACCAAGGAGGAGCGGAGGTCACGACTGGCCGCCACGCGGGATCTCATTACCGGATGACAGATGCAGATCAGCCCCTCCAAACGGAGCGGCGGTGGCGTCGCAAACAAGGGAAGGAGGGGAGGCAAAGATGAACGATTTCCGACGCCGCGCCGGGGGCCTGAATTATCAAGCTGTCGCTCGTGCTGATGAACTCATTTTCGCGGAGGCCACACCGCCGCCGCAGTGGCGCTGATGAGGGCTGCGGAAGTGAGTCGCAGAATGAAAAGCGCCTGTCACAGATTTCATATTTTTCACCTCCGCGGTTTTTCAAATGTCTAATTTATGTCTCTTATTCGGAACGCTTCGCTTGGCGGCGCGCCCGCGGCACAAAAGAGGAGAGACGGCGGGCGACCTATTGCAGCCAGTCACCCGCCGCACTTTGCTTTAAATTTCAGGGGAGTCATTTGTCGCCACGAGGGTGCCATTCTGCGAAACATGTCAAAAATAAGTTTAAAATCAGCAAATTCTATATTGCCCTGTTAATGCTTCTAAAATAAATGACTCCGAAGGAATCAATCTGAAAAGACTTAAATTTTCATGTCCTACCATTGACGTATTATTACAAGTAGACAGATTCGTAACCCTGAAGTTTGGCAGTACTTGTGTTGACACAAACGAACGATACAATTATCTCTTAATCTCGGTATCAAAAACCTACCTTCCACAAATAAAACCCCAAAAAAACATTTATACAAAAATTGCACGGTTTACACACAGTTAACTCCTCAAAGAATTAACCGGTGCATAAGGAAGTAAACGAAAATCCGGATTAATGGGTAGTATATTGTAAAAATAGCAAGCTATGAACAGATTACATTTCACAACCAGTAATGTTAAACTAACGTCGTTTTAGAAGCTTCGTGACAAAGTCTTAACTTTCTTAAATGTTTTTACTAGCTATACGCCGAATACAGAATGTGAGTTATCAGCGCTCTGACCTAGCATTTGCAAGTAGGTCGTCGGGCTATCCAGACCTCGGTTTTCCATTGTTTCCCCAAAGATCATCACCGAATTCCTTTCCCCAATCTCTTCCCGCTTCTAAAGACGTTTATGTGGATGAGAAATTAGGCCCAAGGCGGAAAAATGGCATATCTTATGCTAAGTATTCGAAAATAACATTGCTTCACTCTTTTTTTTAAAAATCCTTAAAAGATATTTAATTCGTATTATAATTTCAGGTTGATGTGTGCATTTTTATTTGGATTTTGGAAGTGTTTAACTACCATAGATTCGCATCCCTCCACTTCTTTCAACCGCAGATGCTATTGTCTCCAGGAGCCATCGTGGGTCATCTGTGCTTGTTTGGAAGGTGCGGAAAGCCTATGCGTCGAAAATTTAGATTCATATAACTCCTGATAATTTCCTACTATGGACTGATGGAAAACAAATTTTGTGGTGATAGTTATTGGTGGGCAATTATTTTATAAATTTTTATTTAACGCTGCGTAATGACTTTATTCCTTCTTCTCTGAACCAAACTTGTACACTGCAAAATGACTTAGATTCAGAGTTTGTGATGGATGTTGTTAACCATATTTGCGAAAACAGATAGGTCTAGATTAACATAACGCTTTTTATGATGAGAAGAGGGAATGAAACAACACATAAATAAATCAAATAACTGTAGTGACCATAAAATTAGTAACAGAGCCTGCGAGCTATCAAAGATTTAGAAAAGGAATATTGTAGCTATCTATAGCAGAACAGAATAAAATTTAGTAAAAAAAAATTAATACCAAGCGTCGTTCAGTGATCACTGATTACCAATGATATTTATTCCCAACTTTATAAAATCACACCAAGATAGGCCCATGTTTAGTAATGTTTACGGTTAGAAGTATATATTATTGAAAGCTAAGAGCTAGAAAATACTACTTATTAAAGTTAAAAATGGTTTACTGTCTGGCTTCCATGTAGGCCTATATGATACATGAATGGAAAAATAAAATCATTTCTTAAGAGTTTGATTTTTCATCACAGTTTTGAACCCGTTCTTTTGGCTGCGGCATAGTGATGATGTCCGGTGCTGAAACGGGGCTGGATGATTTCGAGTACAGATAACAGAAGAAATTTTCATCAACAGGATTTGGCCAACAAGGTAGAAGAAGTGGTGGTGCACAATTCGTAATTACCAAACTGTGCACCAAAGTCCTGGGTTAAATCCCAAACCTGTCCGCAATGTGTATGGAGTAAGGGCATACGTCACTGTTGATGGTGATTCGTCCTTCGGAAGGGGACGTTATGTCTGGTGGACCCTGGGTATCTTCCGGAAAGGTAGTCCTAAAGGGGCCGTCAGCGGGTTTTACCCTTCCCTTCTTCTGTCTCTCATCCACAACAAAAACAACACTCTACACTGATCACACACTGCCACACTCATCCAGGCTTACAACAACAGTTCTCATCTTTCCAAGAGAGCTCCCAGACTACCCGCCTACGTACGGAATCGGGTATTGCATCATATAAAAAAGAAGAGGGTTTGCGGTTTGTTCATGACTCTCATCTAACCATATCTTTGGTGCATTTTCGTAAGTTTTGCATTTCCATAATGCTTAGTAATCCTGAGATACATTTGTATAGATCACGGCTAGGTTTGCAATTATTGTTATATACTCAAGAGATGGGACAGCAATGAAGGTTCCCCACATAAGCAGACTCCCGTTTGCAACATACCCTCCCGCCTATTACGAGCGCCGACCGCATCGTGCGCTTATCTGTTTGACTATGGAGCCAACGTTTGATAGTTTCACGAACCGTGCCACTAACGAATGAGTCCTCGGATGTTCGACGCCGGAGTGACAACGGCTAACTTCCATGTGGCGATAACCGATCGATCCAGGATTCTGGACTCGACTCTGGACTCGACTGTCGCCTCGTCCTGGTAATGTGATTCGTGAGCCCCCGCCTAGAAAACTCCCTGAGGCTATTAGCATAGGCAAATTGCAGATGACCTCCGCATTGTTCCGTTCTTTGCGGCACCGTATCGCGAGAGATCTTACGCTCTCGCCGATATTTCGTGTTAGCTAGCAGTGGTATATCTTTGACTCAGAACAATAACGTTAATGCAATAGCTATCCTCCACATCTTGATTTTTTTCACCGGTTATATTAATATTTTTTATTTATAGTTTGTACCAGAACTGGACTCAAAATGGCGTACACGATTTTCTTGTAATTATCAGAATTATTGTGTAGAATTAAATGTGGTAAAAGTGTAGTTTTTCGGTTATTGTTGGACTAGGAATAAGAAAACCTCTATATCCCAAGTATAAATGTTAACTTTGTGCGTTTATGGTCCATCCTTATTAGTGTTACCGAGAGTGGTGGTGTAACGGTTAGGGTTCTGGCCTCGCATTCGGGAGGACGCCGGTTTGATTCCCCGTCTTGGCAGCATCCAGATTTGGGTTTTCCTTGGTTTACAGAATCACTCCAGGCAAATGCCGGGATGCTTCCTTCAAAAGGCCATGGCCGAATTCCTTCCCATTCCTTGCCCCTCCATCCTTTCCCGTCTCTAAAGGCCTCGCTGTTAAGAGACGTTAAGCAGTTTTTTTTTTTAAATCTTATCAGTGTTATTTGGAAAATTGTTAGTTATTGTATTAAAACGTCCGTTTTACGGGTTGAAACATTACAACACTACAGTTCTGTCTCAAAATGGAAGAAAGAGGCACCGTATTTTCTGGCGACTGTTTGTTGTACGAATCTATGTTTATAGGCATTTTCTCAGACGAAGTCAATCGCAGTGGGGACACACTGTGTTTCTTTAACCAGTGCAGCAAGCAGCTGATGTTAAATATGAAGAAGCTGACCGGCCGTCATCAGCATGTGGACGGTGTGGCGCGGTATCTGTATGTATGAGGCCCCGCCGAGTCCCAGGTGGACGGACGGCGGCGCTAAGAGTGCCGCTGAAAGGCGGACATGTTTAATGCAGGCGTCAGATTACTCCGCGGAAGGCGTTTAATCTGGCCACGGGGGTGCGCCTTCTGCTTACCAATAGATGCCACGCTGTTCAAGTGCCGTCTGAAAAATTCAGCCGCGCTCACTCCGCAGGTGAGCCCCCGGGAGCGACCGGTACTGCCCGCTCTGACGAATAGCGACGACTGCACCACAGCGGGCAGCGTGCTCCAACAGCAGTGACGCACCTGTACTATTATAACTCGTATCACTTTTCTTATATCGCGACTGGGAATACAAAAGAAAAGCCATCGATTTTGAAGTACTAAGCCGTCTTTGAAAAACGTGGGATTTTGTGACTGGAAAGTTATGCCTGAATTGCAAAGCTGAGGCTGAAGGTTTAAGTACTAGTAAAATGTCACATAATCGATGATAGAAAATTAATTTTTTTGGCTTTACACCTCGTCAACGTTGAGGTCATAAGAGACGGGTAAGGACTGGGGGTAAGGAATGGACCTAATTCAGCGATTGTCTTTTGAAGCAACCATCTCGGCGACAGCCTGGAGTGATTTCTAAAATCCTAGTAAAACCCAAATCGGGATGGAAGAATACGAGGCCAGAGTATTACCACTCGGTCATTACGCTCGGTAGCAAGTTATGTTCTTTATTCCTTCATTCTGAAGGTCACTGTTCACTCGTATAGCTTTGGTTTTTTTTTTCGGAAATACTGAACTGATCTGATGAACGAAGAGCTGCAAACCGCAGCTAGAAGAGACGCAATCAACAGAGAGTTAATCTAGTAGAAATCAAATTACTTAAGGTTATTTTAGTGTAGTATGCTTCTCGATTAGTCACTTTGATGGGCAACACTGGCCTTTCAGTATTTCAGCTCAAGAAGTAATACTCGGTACACTATACAACAAGTTCTTGGATGAGCAAGAACTGTTCTAAAGGGTTACAAAATATTTTTTGTCACTGAATTATCGCAGAAAAACAATTCCCGGCATTTAGCAACAAGTTAGGGGATGCATAGCTCTCCTCACTTTATAATACAGGACAGAGGCCTCAACAGTGAAGCAAAGATAATGCTCCAGTATACGGATGGAGTCCAATATTTTAGTGAACTTCGTAATGTATTGACAGTAAGAAACAAAATAAATTCAATAAATAAGAAAATAGTAAATTCGTTTGAAACTTGCGAATTCAACTTAAGTTAACTTATTTGCAATATGTCTTTGTATACAATATTTGATGCCAGAATGAAATTATCTTGAATTCTGTGTGTGTCATTTTCGACAATTGACACAAAATTATTATTTTTATAGGAACTGAATAATTTCGGTTACTACTCACTCTGAAGCTACCGCTGTCTTAAAGACTGTTGTGTGCAGAGGGCTGCGTCTAGCCCACCCACGCTCAGCGTTGAGGCAAACTATGTCCCTGCCGCGATGGGGCCCACTTTTAACCTAAAGTTTTTAACAACGCAAACCAAATATGCTATGTCGCAAGTAGGTCCACTCTATCCACAGATCATCGTCGTATCCTTTGTAGTTCAGAGTGTTGAAAGTAGAATTAATATAGATCATTTTATTCAATCCTTTTAGGTGATTCAACAAAATCTCACAGAGTGAGAACCATCGTCAACTACTTCCTCATAAGGGAGCAGATTCAGGATAAATATTTTCTATGATTTTAAAATCTTCCAGACTGAATGAGCCATGCAAATGATTTTGACCTTGTTACCTTGTCCTAGTCTTCAGATTACTGCACAATAACTTTGATGAACAATACCGTCCACAAACGGTTCTTTCGATTATTTGGTCATAGATTACTGAGCGTTCATTAAACTCTTATTAAGTCGACAGCTAAGGTTAAATCGTTAGTTTCTAAGAAGTACACTTAGTGTTGCCTAGAAACAGCTGTTACTGGTATTTATATAACTACGTCCGGGATTAAATAAAGGGACATACCACCTGAAGTCATCTTCTCTCTAGCTATAATTATTTCCAGCGACCTCTTTTTCCTGACTGAGCCACCATGAACTAACGGCGTCTGATTAATTGCGTCTCTTTCCTCTCCTACACTAACATAAACACAATGTTCTCTCAACTCTGCTCTTCCGAGATGTCAACTCCGCAATGACCCTATGCAAGATAAAAGACGATGTTTCTTGCCGCTCCATGTGGAGAATGTTACTTCGATTTTCCTGCTTACCTTAAGTGGGAATGAGATTGTCTTATCAGCGAGAATAATGTCACCAAACCTTCTACCAATTGTAGCATTATCACAACACTCCTAATCATTTTTGTTACTAATATTACTATTGCTGTTATTATCATGGTATTATTTTATTTTTGATTAAATAGAGATATTCTGAATAAATGCATTAATGAAAGGAAGTCTTCATGGGTGTACCGCCGGATAGTGTCCGGCGGTACACCCGTGAAAACTTCATTTCAAGCATACGCCGGGAAAGTCTCCGTTCTAACTATATTAATGTTTGTAACATGATTGTATTATTTCCGGGTTTCCACAGATAGTAGTTTTATCGTATCGGGGTAGCATTAGTTTATTGTCTCTGAGGAGTATCAATCTTTGGTTTGATCAGTTGAGCGAACAGTTCAGTGTTCGCTGGGCGAACAAGCACAGTGTGTGTTGCCCCGCTTAATAATGTAGCACGTCGCGATGTTGTGCTACTCTGTAGATATTATAGCTAATAAAATGTGTTAGAAACTTGACTGAATGTAATAGCAGTGTTCAAAAGTGAGTTCGTTAAATTCATCTGCATTTTGACATTGTGCTTTCATTTTTGGCTTAATAACAATACCTCTTATTTGTTTGGTGGTTATTCATCATTAACTATATTAATTAAAATTTTCAAAGCTGACGACTGTTGACTGATGAAATATGGGACAGAATCATCCAAAAACACGCTGTCATCACCAATTAGTGTGGCAATATTAATATTCAAGATAATCCTTTGAGGGCCCTCTTGGTAAATTACGACTGCGAATTAACTATGCTAATTGATTGTATAGCTTATACATTACAACTGCCTAATTTTCTCATAATTTCATGTCTAGAAACTCCCTCCCCCCCAAAAAAAACTCATAAAAACATTGGCTGTCAGCAATGCACCAACTCTGCATCTATCAGTGATTGGCTCTAAATTTAATAAACGATTTATCGTTCAGAACCCTGTTTGAATAATGGTCTGGAAAATAAAGCACTAAGCTAGTTTTGCTGGCGCCTTGTCATTTCCGCACAGCTAACGAGTGCCTAAGTATTCTAAATAGAGCCTGACGAATGCGATAACACTCTGGCCTCGCACTCTGTTGGACGAGGGTTTGAACCCCCGTCCGGACATCCAGATTTCGGTTTTCCATGGTTTCAGAAAATAACTCCAGGTGAACGTCAGGTTGGTTACTTCAAAAGGCAATGGCTAAATTACTTCATGTTCTTTGCAGCAGTCATTTCCAGCCTCTAATAACCTCAACTTCTACAAGGCGTAAAGCCATAAACAAAAAAATTAAAAATTAAATAATAAAAACAAATACTCATCAAAGCTTCAGTTCCAATGACCGGAACTAAAATATCGTCTTTAATGCGATATCAGGTATTTCATATATTGCCTTCTTTATTGTTCCCCTAGTGTGATGAACGTTTTTTTAAGTAACTATGCAACAGAAATCTTAAAGTTCTTTCTATTTCTTCTCTCAGTTGGTACAGTAGAAATTCTAACTTCTTGGAGAAAGAGGCTAAAAACAGTTGTTGAGACTCTACACCACCGTGCTGCCTGGATTTCACATGGGAAAATAAAACTCTTTATATAGTTTACGTATCTCCATCATAAGTTGAAGAAAAAAAATACACGAAGAATAATAATCCTATTATCTTTTCGAGTAAGTGTTTGCTAATGAACTAGAACTAAACATAAAGAATATTCCGCTCTAGTTATTGGTTTTTTTATGCGGAATATTAGGAGAATAGTTTTGTTTTATGGTAAAAGAAATACTCGTGATTGTTGAGGGCGGTAATCCCATTATTTAGCTGTGTTGACACAATTATTTTTGATCGTTGTCTTTACATTCAACCAGGTTAATGTCTCTGTTTGAAAGCATAAAATTCAAACTTGACGCCAAAAACTTATTCCATGTTTTATTACCTCATCTTATTCTTAAAAACCCATTCTACCCGGTTTTCCGTAATGATTGGTATTCAGATCTGTGTAAAATTCCTATACGAATCCACTCATTGATACATGAAATAATATACACAATCAACAACAGGTCACAATTATCCTGAATCCTCTTTATCTTTAGATACAATAAAATTTACCAGATATCTCTTCTTGCAAGACAAATACTTGTCATATTAAGAGATTTAAAATATTTCGAAGTATTTACATAGACGATATCACTGCTGGTTACTTTGTGATAAAGAACTTAGAAAGTGAAGAAAATAAAGCAATAGTAAGAAATATCAGTTCTAAGTGGCAATATTTTTGCTTCATTTGAGGTCATTTGAAATACACTATATTTAACAGTAAATCATTTTATAAAAAAAATCTTCTACAAACGATTATTCTCAATAAAGTACTAGATTTAAAAAAAGGACGTAAAACAAGTGTCTGATACCTTGATCACCAAATCGGACAGTTATTTAATGTTATATGCGGCACGGATGAGACATGGCTGTTCGGGAAGGTGTGGTTTCATATATGGGAACTGTTAAAACGAATCGCTGTTTCAATATCTGTACGCTTAAACATGCTAGATTTGCATATATTTCGAAAAAGCACAGAAATTTATATGTTTTTCGTTTTAGTTAGTTACATAACTATTGGAACCAAAATTATTGACCGACAATGTAGGAATGTTTGGATCTCTGGCAAAGAAAAACAAAGCGAAAAGCGTAGGTGAATACAGAAAGTATTTGACACTGCTATTATATTTCTTGCTTTCATTATTTTTTCCTTTACAGTTGGCAGCAATGCCTTTCCTAACACATCCTCCCGTCTAAAGTCAGTCATGTTTTCAACCATATAACTACATCTGTTAAACTGATACTTTTCAAACATAATACTATCAGATGTGTCCAATAGATATTAAAAACAGGAGAGTATTGAATAAAACATTTTGTAAATATATATGCATGTATATAAGTATATATATCTTCATTGTAACTTAGTGCAAAACAAGGAGGATTTGTTCAAGTTTGAATTTCTGCTTATAGTCGTGAATCAAATAAGCCTAATATATAAAATTCTTAATTGGTTGCACTAAATACCGAAATCGAAGATAAATTGAAACATGCAGCAAGAAGGTTTCTAAATAAGATTAATAGAAACTTGGAAACACTAAGCAGCCTTCCGTTTGTGTGATAATGATGTGAAGTGTCAATTTTTTTCAATCTTTCTTTTTACTTAAGGTTTTACGCCTCGTCGGCGTTGAGGTCATTCGAGGCGGGATGGGAGTAGGAACAAGGAAATTGAAAGAATTCGGCCATGGCCTTTTAAAGGAATCATCTCGCCATTCGCCTGGAGTGGTTTGGGGAAACTATGTAAAACCCAAATCTGGATGCCCGGACGGGGATTCGAACCCGCGACCCCCTGAATGCGAGGCAACTACTCACACAGCACGCTCGATTTTAGATTTGTATCGTATCACTGTGTAGTCACTCAGCTGCTGACTGGTTTGAATTGTATCAATTTGCTTCGGTGCTCCCTCTATACATCTTTGCCATTTACGGAAATTCACTTTCACGTAGCCCAAACATTTGCCAACGTTCGATTTATGAAACGTGTTGATTTTTCATCTGTCTTTACCACGCAGCCACAGTGGATCATGGCGATCTGTTTGCAACTTTATTTCCGGTATGCGTTAATTATGCGATCCGTAAACAGCCTTGTATTTACGCACAAACACAGTCTTTTGTGTTTGTGCGTAAATACAAGCTCCAGATACGCGCAATCGTCGTTCACTTTTTACGATATGCATGTCTTGCCCGCCTGTTCACATCCTCTAATTCTCAAACGATTACCAGCATTCCTTCACAATATAACAATTTTTACAAATACTATTGTATATTTTACCACAAAAAGTTACCACCAAGCAGTGCCGAGAGATTTATTTTTATAAGCTAATCTTTAAACAAATATTTTGGTAAATTCCTTATAATTTTGAAATAAGTCCAATGGCCAAGGTAGCTAAGAGACAGTAAGAATGACTACCTATCATTTAAAGAGGCGTTCGCTGATTTAAGCGTTAGTTCTATACCTGGGCAGCAGGGAAAGAAACATGGGATTGCACAATTTTTAATCACCATACTATATACCAATGGCCATGATTAATTCCTACTTTTTTTAATTACTTTACGCCTCGTCGAGATCATTAGAGATGGGAAAGGGATGGGGCAAGGAACGAGAAGGAATTCGGCCATGGCTTTTTTAATAATCATCTCTGGTATTTAACTTAGGTGCTATCGGCTAAGCATAGAAAATCGAAATTGTATAGCAGAATGGTGATTCGAACCCACGTCTTCCCGCATGCGAGGCAACAGCGTTATCACACACCAAACACGCTCGGTTTGATTTCTGCTTTTCTGCTCAGCGCATATAGATTTTGAGCCATATACTGACGGGAACCAGTTTTCAAACTGATGGAGCCTCCAAATTTGGCCATCCGTTTGGTAATTTCCAGAAAACTAAGCGTGAATTTTCTAAAATCAGGTTTATGCCTCTTCCTTCTCTCGCCTGTAACACAAGACATAACAATTAACGTCATCACCGTCATCTTCACATACATAGTAATACGTGAATAACACTAAACTACTTGAGCGTTCTCAGTTTTTCTGGAGACTTGACACTGTGCGCTAATATCCTTGATAGTCAACTATGCTTGGGAAACTGGACATGGCGCGCGCTCTCACCTTGGCACGAAACAATGATTTTTGATTTTCTGTATATTACTTTTCAGTTATTTAGAAAGATTTTGTAGTTTTCACTGTTTTCTGCGATTTTTGTGGGGTTAATCATTGATTATCCTCATATCGGAGCATATTGTTGGATCACTTATTTTGTTCCTTATGGCTTTGCCACTCGTTGACGTCGAGGTCTTTAGTGGAGGGAAAGGACTGGGTGCAAGGAACGGGAAGGAAATCGGCCATGACATTTTGAAGGAAGCATCCCGGCATTCGCCTCGAGTGATTTGGGGAAACTATGGAAAACCAAATCTGGATGTCCGGACGGGAATTGGAATCCGCGTCCTACCGAATGCGAGACCAGAGCGTTAACCGTTCACTCGCCTAGGGTTGGAGCACGTTGGTTCAGATATTTAAGGGCACATAATTTAATTTTTAACTCAACAGTGAGGTATAATTAGTCCCACCCTCTGTTATTTGCAGCGGTGTAAGTAACGTAAGATATTTCTCGCCACCAGAAGAAGTCTTCGGCTTAAGAAGGTCCCTTCTTAGGAGATCATCCAACGAGTTATTAATTAAATACCCCAAGTAAGTGCATTAGCAGTGAATCCAATTATTTCTGTGTACCGAGACGTAATTGAAGAAACATCCTGGTGACGGAGTGGAGATGGGGGATGCACAAGACGGAGGGTGGGAGACCAGCCGGAGGGGGAGGGGAGCGGGGGGTAAACTCAATTTTGTGAAACGGCACAAGGGTCTCCGGAAGGAGAGATCAAAGCGATACCAAAGCAGACATAACACGTGCTTGTTCAGGCATCAGTCAGCCAATTCACTCGCGCAGGGGCGGCTAATAAGCTAAGCGGGGTGCGGCGCGAGGCGGGAGGGGGTGTCTCCAACAGTAATCGTCGAGAAAACAGCAATCCCGCTACAGCACTGTTTCGTTCTTTTTAAATTAAATCAAGCAACCGTTTGATTCGGCGCGCAGCGCGGTAGGAAGGGCGTAATAACTTAAGAAAATTGTCGCCTTGCCAGTATTTTCGGAATCCCTCACTTTGGGGCCATGTTGGCAGTGTCGACAATAGGGAGGAATGCATGTGGGACATGAGAGGGACGAGCTAGTGAAAAAAAAGGAGTAAACTCAATATTAACGGCGCGAGTTTTGTTCTGACGAATTAAGCCAAGCGGCAGAGAAATATGGAGATTGAAAGAAAGCGCGGAAGGGTAGGGCGCGAAAGGGCGGAGGTGTACCACCGGAAGATCTACACTGGCTTTGTTGTTTAAATCACGCGGTGCATACAACGCCAGACACAGAGAGAGAAAGGGGGAGACGTGCGGCACAAAGGAGAAAACGGGGAATAAAAAACGGGCGGAAAAAGCTTACGGTGGGAAGAGTGACGCGTCTGTGTACGAAAGAGAAAGACAGGCAGGGGAGAAAAGAGAGGGGGGCGGCGGGGAAAAAAAGAAGGAATCGGGCTCCGTTTTGCTGCCGGCCGCCGAGACAGAATAGCAGAATAGATGGGCGGGAATAAATCAGGATTTTTAAAACTAATCACGGTAAGGCGCGAGTCGCGCTGCCATCTGCCTTGATTAGAGGCTGCTGGTGTCCCCCGCGCTGCCCGCCGTGAAAATTACGGCCTCCGCGGGCCGCCCACCCCCAAGAAGCAGTAGCGGCCGCCGCCGAGTTTGGGAAATATTGTTGCAAGGAACGGGCGGGCAGAAAAAAACAAGGCGACCGGCTACAACTCTCTGCTGATAAACACCCGCGCAAAACAAACGTTCCCGGGTTCACGCTCCGCCTGGGAGCTTAATGACACGAGAGCAGAAATTAATTTCGGGATATATTGTCGCGGACGTGAATTACTGCTGTTGTTTGCGGCAGGGCACTCCGGGCGGCGAGTAACGACCACCGTCCCGAGCTGGAAGACGGTAAGAAACCTGGACGGAAAAGCCAACACCTTTCAGGATCTGCAAAAGCTTCCATGTAAACAGACACTCTACTCTCTGAATTAACGTGGTGGCGTTTGTAGAAGGAAAATAACATTTCGTACAGCAGCATGACTTGATAATCTATTTCATGCCATCTCCATGTGGCATCAGTGGTTTAGGCCTTTTGCTATGATGGCGGTACAGTGCCATATATATTGCGGCTGTTTTTGTCTAGCATATTGGTTGCCGTAACCAAGAATGAGCCATATTCACATGGATAAAATAGTATGAACTGCTGGAAGGGAAATCGGTTCCACAAATACTGGGTTGTTAATTTTGAAGCGAAGTAAAATGATGAAAAATTTCCACAAATTGGATCTTTTTTTTTTTTTTTTTTTTTTTTTTTTTTTTTTTTTTTTTTTTTTTTTAACGCGATTCATGGAAAATTTTTGTTGAATACTAATGGGCTTTCCAATAATGTCAAGCCCATAGTCTCTGGTGTAAAACAAGCTATGTTTCATTTTGATTTAAGGTCGGAAAGCTGAGAAATTTAAGATAAAATTTGCATTAAGGTTTGTCGATATTTGAAACAATAAGGCTTTATTTTATATACTGTTAAAGTGGTGCTACCCCTAGTTGTGTGGACTATAAGTTTCAAGTGTTGAGTTTATATTCTATAGAAATTGATAAAACTACGTATCTGGAGTCAATGTTCAGAAGATGAAAACTGTTGGAGATGAACAGGGTTTATTTTCACTAACGTTGTGACTAGGAGAACGTCTGTACTCGCTCTAAGATAGTTAAAGATGGGTTTACGAAGAATATTATTAGCGAAGTGGAACTACTAACGGATGCATCTAAAAATTTATATGGCTATGTCAGTAAACTGAGGGTAGGGTTTTGAGATAATTATAGATATGGATGGAGGAGAAGTTAATGAGAACTTAAAAAAATGCAGAGATTTTAATTAATTGGTTTAATGAGACCATCAGGGACTATGATTCTGGAATGGGGGAATTTAAATCGGAGAACGAACTCGTCCACACAATTAGAAATGAGTAAACTAAAATCTTTGAAATTCACTCTCATAATGTAGTGAAGAAACTAAGAAAGCTAAAAATACACGCAAAAATGCATAAAATGAGTGGGGTAGACATTATTACTGCGGATGTCTTGTAGATAGCAAGATCTGACACTGTAACCTATCTTGAAACGTTATTTTAACTGAATCTGGATATTGCTGTTTACAAGATGAATCGAAAAGTGCAAAAGTAGTACCGGTCCATTAAGGACCAATAGGGTCCAAAACTACAGGCATATCTATTTGACATCAGTGGTAGGAAAATAATTGGAGAATTGGAAATGTAACCGCATCAGAAATGTCTGTAAGGAATGTAGGCTATATGCAAAATATTTTGAATGAAATAGACAAAGGGGACTAAATTAATGCTGTATCACTCGAAATTTCAAAGGCTTTTGATAGAGTGAACTATAAAATGGTGCTAAATAACAGTAAAAACCGTTGATGCGAATGAAAAGGTATTTTCTGGGTAGAAGAATTCTTAAAATGAAGAAATCAGTAAGTAGGAAATGCAGTATATAAAAAAAGGAAGTGAAATGGGGGTGCCACGAGGTAGTGTATTGGCACCATAGCTATTAGGAATTCTAATGAATGATTGTGTTCATGGCTAACTATCAGAAGTTAAATTGTTTGCAGATGTTATATTATTGTATCAAAACGGTAGAAGACCGTAAACATCTGCAGAGTGATCTGGACAGGATATCTAGCTGGATAGGTTAACATGAGATGAAGATAAATGCAAAGATGAGTCAGCTTATCAGGTACATAAATAAAAAATTAATGGTTGATAATGATAGAATTGCTTGTTTAAGACTTGAAATATAAAAACCTAGGCATAACTTTTGATAATAAACTCAACAAGGAAGGACACTTTGATCAGTTAGCAGGAAACGTTTTTAAAATGAGTGGATAAGAGGATCAGAGAAGTAAGGGAATAGGATTACAACACTTCCGTCAGAACATTGCTTGAATATGGTGTTGTAGCATGGGGCCCAAATTTTCGGTATCAAATACAGGAGCTGGAGGGGGTACAAAGAAGGGCTGCTTGATTTGTCTCTGTAATTTATCGCAGAACACAATCAGTAACTGATATGTTTTTATTTATTTATTTCTCGTGTCCAGGACATAACATTACATGTAAAAAAAAAAAAAATTAATTAATTAATATCAAACTATAGAACACAATTAAATGGAATGTGACCAGAATTCCACAATCTTGGTGGCCTTCTCATTTGCCCTAAAAGGGTCGTCGATAGTGCAAGTTTCAGGGAGATTCCTGCATACCAGAAGATGTTGTGGGTTTTGAAGCTCACCATATTCACATAGTTCGTTGTCATTAGTGTACCCCCATTTTATTATATTAGATTTACATCGGGACACTTCAGTTCCTAATCTGTTTAGAGCCTTCCATATAGCATACGGCTGATTGCACCTCGCGGCCGTTGCCTCTTTATATTCCTCCAGTGCCCATAGTTCTAGACGACGTGCTCCAGAGGAAGATATTATGGCTGTAGTTGACTGTACGAAGCTCTTTCTTGAGTTCAGCCTTGTGGGTTGAGGTTTTTGTCCAAACAAAGAGTGTATGGAGTCTGTTTCCTGTTTCCTCTTCTCCATCTCTGCAGCTGTTTTTCTTCGAATGTCAGGTGGTACTATACCCATGATTTTGTATATTTTGCTGACAGGAATTGGTTTCAGGCAACCTGTTACAATGCGGCCAGAATCATTCAATGCTATATCAACCTGCCTAGCATGTGCAGAGTTTTGCCAAATTGGAGCCGAGTATTCTGCTGCTGAACAACTAAGTGCCAGGGCAGATGTACGAAACACATTTGGCTGTGCTCTCCAGGAGGTACTTGTAAGTTTTCGGATGATGTTGTTCCGGGTGGATACTTTGAGTTTCAGATCCTCACAATGGGTTTGAATGTAAGAGAGCGATCAAGCTTTACTCCTAGATATTTTGGAGTATCGCAATGCAGTAGTTGTTGTCCGCTCGAGTTGATGTTCAACTTTATTCTGGCTTCTCTGTTTCTCAGGTGGAATGCACAGACCTGTGTGTTTCCAGGGTTGGGCCTCAAGTGATTAGCATCATAATACTTGGCCATATCCTCAAGAGCTGTTGTCAACTTCACCTCCACCGCCTCAAAAGTTGTGCCTTGAGCTGCAACTGCTGTGTCATCAGCATAAATGAATGTTCTTGTTCCAGGAATAATTGGATGGTTGTTTGTATATATGTTGTACAAGAGCGGGGCCAGCACACTACCCTGAGGGAGGCACTAATATGTTAAAGGAGGTGGATTGGCATTCATTGGAAGACAGGAGAAGGGTAAAGAGTGTAATGGTGGTAATTTTTTTTTGCTGTCATCATTCTTTAGACTGGTTTGGTACAATCCTCCATCTCTTTATATCTTGTCCTAACCTCTTCATCTCTACATACCCCTTATATATATATATATATATTGGCCACAATATCTTCACAGATGTAGGTAACTCACCCGCCAGGGTTGAGTGCATCACATATTCTTTTGTGGCTGAAAAGTCCGGTGACGGCGTTACAAATCTTGTCACATCTATCGCACACGAAACAGGAGTCTGGTGGATGTTCTTCCCCGCTACGAAGATTTTGAGCTTTATTCTATCCAAGCATGCTCCTTATGTTTGGACATGCCGGCGGCGGTATAAGGGTCACATGCTAGCGCAAGCCTCCCAGTCAGAAGAGGGCATGCCGAAGCTCTCCAAATCACGTTTGTAGGAGTCCTTAAACCTTAGCATCGAGCACCCTACAGCCTCTTAAAATGAGCAATCTGACTGAGCATGAATTTCCGTGGTAGGCTTTTAGGGTCCATTCTATGGACGTGGCCAAGCCAGCGGAGTTGTCTTTGTTTTAGGATGCCAGTAATACTGTGGCACATTATGATAGACAGAACAATCTTGTTGCTCAGTTTGTCATGCCACGTGACTCCGAGTATTGTACGCATGCCGCTCATATGGAAAGCTTTCAGCTGTCTCTCACATGCGTAAAATAAGATGCTGAGGACGTATGTCTGGTATACAAGAATTTCGGTGAAGAGTGTTAGCTTCCAGTTTCTCCAGACACGTGTGGACCTATTGCCAAAGGTCGTCATGGCTCTGCCGATTGGTGCGTCAATCTCCTTCTGAATAGACTGCTTGTATGTAGTGATAGACAGCGGAAGTGTTCTACCACTTGTAGACGAATGCCGTCCAATGTTATTTTTTGGAGACAGTCTGTGCCCTGAACCATGACAACCGTTTTCTTAGTATTGGCACTCATCGAGAACAGATGATATGCACGACCAAATCTGGTGAGCACCTCTTGATGCTCGTCTTCCGTATTAGCGACAAAAGCCGCATAGAGAAGTTCACGTACAATAGGGTCATTACGCTTTTTAGTAGGCCTCAATAGACTTATATTAAAAAGTCTACCATCACTCCTTGTATGCAGGTGTACTCCAACGTGACAGTTTCTAAAAGCTACTAAGAGTAGAGCATAGAAGAAGATCCCAAAGAGTGTGGACTCTAGGACACAATCCTGTCGTACACCGCGGTTTAACTTGAAGAATGCAGAAGCTTCACCATCAAATATCACAGAGACCTGCATGTTGTCGTGAAAGACCTTGATTAAAGACAACAGCGTAGGAGGGCAGCCGATTTAGTGCAGTATGTCGTAAAAGCTTTATTTAGATCGACAAAAGTCATCTATAAAGGCACATGATGTTCACGGCATTTTTCTTGAAGTTGGCGGACGGTATAGATCATGTCACTCGTAGAACAGCCGGCACGAAATCCTCACATAATCCTTACAATACATGTATTCAATTATCTGCCTCATATATACTAATCTTTGCTCTACAGTTGTTACCTTCGGCTGTTGCCTTCACTAATAGAAAAACCAATCCAGTATGTCTCAAAATATGACCTACCATCCTGTCTGTTCTTCCTGTAAGTTTCTTCCACAAATTTCTTTCCTCACCCATCATTTCCAAAACCTGTTCATTTCGTGATTTATCTGTCCACTTAATTAATAAGAAAAATTTCAACAGGAAATTGCAGTATAATGATTTTTTTTCTCCTTGAACACTTATGCAACATCAAAATTTTCTTACTCTTCCTTTATTGCCTCTCTACATACAAGTTGAATATTAACGGGGATAGACTACAACTTTGCCTCACACCCTTTTTAACTGATGCGTGTCTTTCATGATTTTCTACTTTTATTATAGCCACTTGATTCTTATATCGTTTATAAGCATTCTTCTACCTCGATATTTTAGGCCCGAATTCATTAAAATTTTCAACATCTTGTCCCACCTAACATTATCAAAAGATTTTTCTAAATCAACAAACACCATCGGCCCTGCAGGTATTAATCTTAAAGCCAGAATCGCTTCCTTTGCACCACGGTTTTTCCTGAACCCAAACTGAACTTCACGTACTATCTCTTCTACTAACCTTTCCATTCTTCTGAATATAATATTATTACACAAGACGTATATTGATCGTGAGACACGGAAAAATATTGCTGAATGAATTAAGGGAGTGCATGTAAAGGGAAAGGATGACCATGACCAAAAGTTGGCACTCTATTTCAGGCATAAGGGGGTGGGAAGTTTTGTTTCTCGTAGGTGAGGGGTTGAGGCACTACAATAAATTACCAATAGAGGTCGTAAATAGGGATGACGATTCTTTACCATAAAGATCGATTCTTGAATCGATTCGAATCGAAATTGGATAAATCGATTCACAAAAAAATCGAGGTCTAAAATATCGATTCCCCGAAAATCGATCTTTTTAGATTTGGTTTTCGTGTTCGTATATTCAATATAATTCCAATCATGGAAAACAAAAATGACACCATAATAATCGATCTTTTATCATTTTTAAAATAATTAAAGTTTTTTACAACTAAGTATCAGGTATATAATAAAACGTTTATTTCACAAATTTGTTGGTTACATAAAACAGTTTTGAAATGATATAGTTTACACATCCCAGTACTTAATGTCCAAGCTTTTCAGGAACAATAGTCTGTCCAGTCTACTACCTGTAGGATCCAAGCGGTTCCGCTCATCACTTGCGATGTTGCCGGCAATAAAAAAAAAGACGCTCGCAAGGTACTGATGATCCCACTATACAGATATACTTCTTGGATGTTGAGTAAACATGATGATAAATTGATTTTTTTTTGTTCTTGCCAGTAAATTATAGGATCATACTTCAGGTGCATAACTGCTTGCGATAAATAGTGTTTCAATTCTTCGTTTAAGCCCTGATTTTCATGTGCAAGCGTATTACATATAGAAATTGCTATTTCACATTCGATTTCCACAGGTGAAATATCGATTCACTAGATCGATTCAGTTCTATAAATCGATTTAAAAAAAATCGATTTTTTGGGACCAAAAGATCGATTCTTCGATTAATCGATCTCAGATCGCCATCCCTAGTCGTAAACAATTTACAAAAAAAAACTCTGATAGAATTTCAATCTGAAATTAGTAGATTGCAAAAGTAGGCGGGAAAATGAAAGGGAAAAATGGATGTTTAGGGAAATTACCACCGGAACGTGTATTCCATTACAACTAAATTACATAAAAATTAATTAACTGTCAAGAAACAATCAATAGAAGTTTACTCTCATCAACTGAAGCAAGAAGTAGTTTTATCATAGTCGATATAGGATTTGTTGACACTGTTTTATCCTCACTCAGTTATGAAAGCTTAAAGCATGGTGCGCTATACGAGATAAGTCATTCTTTATTTTTAAAACAGCAAGCAAAACTCTAACGATTTAAGTAGCTTCATAAAAACTTGAGAAAATCATCTGAGAGCTAATTCTTGTCTGACTGTACATTCCAATTCGTGTGTGATGTTAATGGCCTAATGTAATGTTTTTTTAAATAACATCTTGAGATGCTGGCAAGTATTATTGGACATAAGCGCAAGATATTAAAAAATACGTATTTAGAAGCTGTTCATTTTCTGAAATGTCGTGCATGCAGCATTATCTGTAAGTATGAAAACATTTGGCACTATCGATTTTCTTGAATTTCGTAAGGACACACAAACAATAAAATAAACATCAGCAGGCACTATTGTGGTTAAGAGATCAATTGTGCCATGAGTAATTTATATGTTATATCGATAGCCAAATAATTTCGTCGATATCACAAAAGTGTCACAGTATAACAAATTCTGCATCGCAAGACCTTAAGAATATTGAAAGAATACCTAAAGAGAACCAACCTACCAATTTGCAAGCTATTTTCCTGCAAAGTAGTTTGGCTCAGAAGCACCTGCTGAAACGCTGACCAGTCAGAGAACAAAACCGAAAGAGCGTTTTCTGCAACTCTGGGATTATTACAATCTACATTTCCCATTCTCAGAAGGTAAAGGTGTATTGACTTTGGAGGTGGCTAACGCCTTTCATTCGCCTCCAGTGCTGATCTTACAGATACTAGTGTTTGAACGAGTCTGCTTCGGCCTCGCAAGACGTAACCGCTAATGGAACAAACTGATTCAGAAAACAATTATCCAAAGCTTCTCTGCAGGGCTACAATTTACTCTCAGCTTTTACTTTCGCAGCTCTTTAATTAATACCGTTCATTCAGTATCCTTATCTATGTTACAGCATCTAGTATTCCATTATTTCATTTCTGTACTTCTTACCGAAAACTCATAATATAATACACAGTCACATGAGTGATCTGAAATTGATATCTAAGCTTTAATGAATGTAAGAAATTTGGACAGCCAAATTATAAACATAACATGTATACGTATTAATGGTGTTTGCTTTTTACAGAGAGAAAGACTACAACTAATTTTAGGGAATTTATATTTAAAACATTGTATGAAACAACCAGGAGCTTAGTTGTTGTTACATAGATTTTTTTTTTACTTATGACTTTACGTGTCGTCGACGTCGACGTTGTTAGGGCTAAAAAGGACTGGGAACAAGGAACGGGAAGGAATTCGACCATGGCTTTTTCAAGGAACCAACCTGTCATTCGTCTGGAGTGAGTTGGGGAAACCATGGAAATCCCAAATCTGGACGGCTGGACGGGTATTACAACAATCATCCTCCAGAATGCGAAGCCAGAGTTGTAGACAGAAGATCTCTGTTAATTTACTTAGTTCGATCGTAGATTTACAATTTTTCGTCAGGTCGGCTGGTGATTTATAACTTTCACCAAAGAATAATGCTAGACTTCTGGGTGATAAGGTAGTTGCTGGAACAACAATACCGTCGATACTCTTTTATTCCGCTGAAATCCTCACAATCAAATACACGAATGAATTTAACTGATTATTATTAATACAACAGATAGAGCATCCTGCTAGCACGATCCCAAGCGAACACACCTGCTTGCAACCTTGGGAGCTTAAATAGGAAGTACAAAATGTTTGAGACGCCATTAAAAGAAGCTGACAGTACCTTCTCGAGCGCTAACAATCACTCCAAGAATATAAGTAATACGAAAGCATTTAGAACAAATACAAAATTACTTATAATCATGAAGAAATATTTTAAATGAAAATATAGAATATTTACATGCATTTAAAGGAAAAACTGACAAGTTTAAATAATTCAATATTGCCGAAAATCATACTTAAAATACTATGGCTTATACAAATTTAATAATTTACAGTATTTTCATTAAACATTTAAATCATTTTCAGCTTTCAGTCATATTACAATCCATTGAAACAATACTCATTCATGCTAAAAATACACAAAGTTACAATGAATTACTGTTTATTTCTCTCCAACACATATGACTGAAATTAATAGAAAGAATTGATGCTGGTAAATAAGAAGCACCGAGTGGGGCGGTGTAACGGTTAGCGTTCTCGCCTCGCATTCTGGAGGTCGGCGGTTCGAATCCCCGTCCGGGCATCCAGATTTGGGTTTTCCATGGTTTCCCCAAATCACTCCAGGCAAATGCCGGGATGCTTCCTTCAAAAGGCCATGGCCGAATTCCTTCCCATTACTTGCCCCCATCCTTGCCCCCCATCCTTTCCCGTCTCTAAAGATCTCGATGTTAAAAAGAGACGTAAAGCAGTTACAAAAAAAAAAAAAAAAAAAAAAAAAAAAAATGAAGCCACTCTCATGTATCGTCTTAGTTGTTTCTCCTTTATAACTGCTGTTAGTAATTTTCTGATTCGAATAAATTTGGTGAGGAGAGTGAGGGAGTGCGGTATCCTGTGTGAGGAGACAATGTTAGTTTGGGATAGGTGTTAGGACGACCTGACACCTCGAGAATGTGAGCTGCTGCAGTGTGCAGGTGGAACACTTGTTTTGGCGCCGGTCGCCAGGCCCCTTGGCATCCGACCCTGCTGGCGGGCAGGTATCCGTTGCTTTGGGGCGGTGCCCTCGACGCCCGCACATAACTCTGGCCGGAGCGGCGGGGACTCGGATTGCCTGCTCGCAAGCCAACTGCCTGCCAGCCAGTTCGGACCTCGCCCTCCTCCTTTGATTCAATTTGGCGGTCGTCGTGGCGGTGTTTAATTACGGTCGAGGATTAAGGGTGGCCCCGGACACTGTTGTTGATGCCCGTAACTCCCGGTCGCCAAGTCTTGGGCCACTGCCGCCGAATTGGCCGCAGGCTACTTGGCTGGCCTCACGACGTGACCGGGGAGCCAAAGGGACGGCTGGCTGTCCGTCAGTCTCTAATTACCACCCCGTCTGACGGGCTGATCGAGTTACCGCACCACTGTCATACTGCAAGTAACGACTCTCCAAATACAGCCATTATTCACAAAGCTGGTGTGAGTGACTCTATTAGGCTGTATCACATGCTAAACTCATAAGAGGCAGGTCACAAACTTTACGAATGAATATGAAGCATAGTTTTGCTGTTGGTTCTGTTGGAAGTGATATTGTTTCTTTCGATAGCAAAATACAATTTCCTCTCTCTTCGAGGGTATTAATCTGATATGAGGAATTAGAGAGACTGAAATATTAATTTACTTGATGGCGTGCGAAAATTTCGCTGATCATATACTATGAATAGCGAGGTTGGTGGTTTGTTGTATGATGAAATAAGAGCCAGATCATTTGTAACAATTGTTTATTTGTCAACTGAAATGGCAACGTAGCAAAACTCTTACCCATATCTCTGCGCTGCTGTGTATCGGTAGTGTGACCACTCCTGATCAATGCCAGCGTGGCCCAGTAGCTTGACTCTTGTAAGTTCCCCTTCTTCCTTAATTTAGGTAATTTACCTTAGCTCCTCTTGATATGTTTAATCTGCCCGTCTTCAAGCCGTAATATTAGCTGCAGAACCCGGCAGAGTATTTCAATGCACAGCTCAGAAACAAATAAATAATATATATATATGACAATTCTTTGAAGAAACACTCGAAAGCACTGTATATTTATAATCACTTGGTACAAAATACACTTCTTTACATTCCGTTTTATTCAACCACGTGCCAGCTATAGCTCATATTCTCGTCCAAAACTCGCCATATTCCCATCTCTTCTCTCTGTCCAAAAATATACATTATCACAGATGACCACTGTCCATAGATATTCTGGCACTTTACTATACGCTTATCTTTTTCTTTCTTTCATACCAATTTAACACATTAGTATACACAACACAAGCAAGACTAATATCTAATTAATTTTTTAACAAACATTATTCACAAAAATTGTAAGGGACCTTGTCACCTTACACTCTGAACTGTCTCATTTTGTAGCGATAATTACGGAATGTATTCACCGTAATAACATCATATAGCTTCCAGTGCTATGCAACATCTCACCCCCAGCACTACGAAGATCAGAAGCTCTCTTAAACATCTGGAAAAATACCCTGAAGAACCGTCAGCTGCCTATAAATCAAGACATTATTCAAGCAAGACACCAACGCTTGAAATCAAGAAAACCACCATCGCACACAGAAGTCAACCTTACAGAGTCCTCTTTCAACATCAACAAGCTGTGGACAACTCAATGGGAGCAGCCATCAGTAGCCAAAAAATTCTATTTGGGGACCTCTCAGTAAGGTTACAAGGTTTCGATCTCTCCAGGTGGCAGTGTAGAATCATCAATCGGATTCGAACAGGATAAGGCAGATGCGCCTACTTATGACACAAATGCGGCTGGGTAAATTCTGCAAATTGTGACTGTGGAGCCACCTTACAGACAATCAATCACATCGTTTCCGACTGTCCTCTTCGGGCCTACAAGGAAACAATAGCGGAAATACATAATGCGTCGATTTATGCAGTTGACTGGATTAAAACATTAGCTCTAGAGATATGAAATTGTACAAGCTTGTGATATGTGCATTTCCTATTTTGTACCTTGTTAAATAATCATACGATAAATAAGTAACTATCGAATTTCCGTTACCTTGATTGTTCATAATTTTATCATTTATGGGTAGAATTTTGAAAAATTCCTTTCTTAATTAATGGTGTTACCAATGCGAATAACTTAATCTTTAAAATTGTATTTCATTTATCGGTTTTGATTGAGTATGACGGGAGGAAAATGCATCGTCACAGAAAAGAATACCTGTTAGAAATAATATATATGATAAACCAGAAGTGGCATAAATACTTGAAAAAAGATCGTGTGAAAAAATATATTTATTTTCCTTCAGAGCTTATTGCACAGTTTTTCATTTGTTCGAAGTAAGTTGTGTACCATTCTACGCACGAATGTGGCTTCGCTCTCTATTGGACTCGGGAAGGTATAACATACTTCAAACTTCTGAAAATCTTAATCAGGACATCAAGATTTTCAACCTCTTTCCATAATCTTCGATGTATTAATTTCAATACCACGTGCCTCATAATTAGTGAATATATGGCCTTTTTACACCCCGTGGGGAAGCTGTTACATTATTTCCAGATTTCTCTACCTAGCATGCATGAGAAAGCATACATATCGTTAAATTATTTGAGCAAAGAACACCATTTTTCTCAAAGTAGAAGGAACAATTGATCATAAGAGGAGAAACTATTAGTTTTACTAGACACAGTCACTAATTATACAATTTCATGGCATGGTCATCATCATGATACAAAAAAATACACCAAGAAGTAACATTAATTCTCTGTGTGTATACTTCAACAACAATTTTAATGGGAGCCAAATATTTACAAGAAATCATTTTAAACTTAGTTTCTTCAAATATGCGATTAGTAATAATATTTACAATAACTAATATCGAAACAAGAAAATTATCTGAAATCAATTGCCAGTTTGTGGTCATCGTCTTCCCTTCCACGTACTATTTCTAATTCTTATAAGCCTCATCGTCAGTACCCCTTATACACTCCCAGCAGTAGCTTCACTCGCCTTCTGAAGTCTCCCAACCTACCTCCTGTGTCACATCGGTTACTCTTTTGCATCTCATCCAACTTCTCTATTTAGTACCACTGGTGAGAGTCCCAATCTGCCCCACTACACTCGAACAATAGTCTGACAAAAGTGTTGAATCTTCAATTTCCTTGTAAATCCCGCATTATATATATATATAGGGTGTTACAAAAAGGTACGGCCAAACTTTCAGGAAACATTCCTCACACACAAACAAAGAAAATATGTTATGTGGACATGTGTCCGGAAGCGCTTACATTCCATGTTAGAGCTCATTTTATTACTTCTCTTCAAATCACATTAAACATGGAATGGAAACACACAGCAACAGAATGTACCAGCGTGACTTCAAACACTTTGTTACAGGAAATGTTCAAAATGTCCTCCATTAGCGAGGATACATGCATCCACCCTCCGTCGCATGGAATCCCCGATGCGCTGATGCAGCCCTGGAGAATGGCGTATTGTATCACAGCCGTGCACAATATGAGCGTTAACATGGAAAGTAAGCGTTTCCGGACACATGTCCACATAACATATTTTCTTTGTTTGTGTGTGAGGAAAGTTTCCTGAAAGTTTGGCCGTACCTTTTTGTAACACCCTATATATATATATTTAACCCTTTGACTGCTGTAGACGCGTTAACGCGCGTGGCTACTACTGCGCCCAGGTGCTCCAGACGTGTATACACGCGCCGCCTTTCCGATCTGTCTGTGCTCCAGACGTGTATACACGCGCCGCCTCGCTGCCCTGTCTGTGCTCCAGGCGTGTTAACACGCTAGCCTCTTAGCGGCCTGGCTATGAAGCCATATTTCCACCCAGGGTGGTTAGTTGTTTTCCTCATTCGGCCCTTGAGCATTGGCAGCTGCGATCTTATTTGTGCTGCTCTTTTCCTTTTAGTTTTCGCTGAGAAAATGACATACAGTCATTATTTTTTTAACTGCTTAACGTCTCTTAACAGCGAGGTCTTTAGAGATGGTAAAGAATGGGGGGCAAGGAATGGGAAGGAATTCGGCTATGGGCTTTTGAAGGAAGCATCCCGGCATTCACCTGGAGTATTTGTGGAAACCATGGAAAACCCTAATCTGGATGCCTGGACGGGGATTCGAACCATCGTCCTCCCGAATACGCCGTCGTGTTTGTACCGCGGAAGAAATCATGGAGATTCTTACTAGAAGCGACAGTGAATATGATCACTTTGAAATGGATGAAAGTGATAACCCTTCGACAGGATCTCGATGTAATTTTCCTAAGCTGTGTACATCAGCTAGTGGAAAATTCCCATTTTTCAGAGTTTGAAGCTACAGTTTGTGCGAGCGAAATGTGTGGAAAAAGAGAATGCTTTAGTGACGCGTTTGACAGCATGTGCTTGTCGATTAAGCTGCAGGATACAAGTGTGGATTACGTTAACATTCCGGCCCCCCCCCCCCCCGAAATCGCCCTCGCAACTTTTTGAGACCTTTTTTTTTAGGTCGCAACCTTCCAAAGCTGCACTTTTCGAGAAAATACATCGACTTTTACGTCATTTGTAGACTTTTTTTTAACTCTACAGTCCAAAAAATTTCACGTGAGATTTCCGTTGACCCCCTCTCTCCCTTGGTAATATTTCGCCACCCCCCCCCCATTTCACCTCACGTAATTTATGGACGTCCCCTTAGAGAAGTTGTTGAAGCATATGCCACAGAACAGAACGAACCTAGCAATGGAAGACGCTCTGATAAAGAATATCGTCAACGATTTACTGGGAGACATTTTCCAAATTTCATTCATATTGCAAATTCAAAGAAGAGCAATGCGTAAATGGGCTGTATGTTCGATACAGAAAGTGCGTCGAGAAACCAATGCAGAACATGTAATGTACCACTGTGTGTTGTACCATTTTTCAAGGCTTATCACACAAAAAGAATTACTAACCATGGTTAACTGCAGAGTAATAATTATATTACATTTAATCGCCTCTAAAACTAAACGAAATATAAAAGAAAAAAATTAAAAATATATTAACCCGGGTTAAAAAGAAGGCTGGAAAATTTGTGCAGAATTTGTGAAAGGTATTCGGAAAGGTTCTCTCCAGATAAATTACTACGCTCACAAACTAAAAACATTTCAGTTGCTGTAATATATATTTAGTATATGAAGTACCGGCATGTTTTATTACGCAGACATTCACTTTTAGAGGAGCTTTAAATTGAAAAACTTTAGATGTTATATTAACAGCAGTTATTTTGTATCTGCGGTTTCAAATCGCAGAGTGACAGCAGAAGAACGTCAGACACCACGCTCCAGAAGTATTCAGCACACAGCGGTCCGTTCGAACGCGGCAATCCAGCGCAGGTAAACGGCTTAGGCCTAAACAAAGCCGCACTCAGCGAGGGCTCGGCCGGGCAAACCGTAGCAGTTAAAGGGTTAAAAGCAGAATTTTTAAACCACTCCCTACACTACACCGAAAATGTCCTGCCGAATTATGTTTGATATCAAATTCTAGGCCAAACTTTTTACACTTCATGATCCCAAAACGTTCTTCTTCCACCAAAAACAAGGTTTTTAATAATTACATCTGTGGTCCTAGTAAGGGATTCTTTTTGGCATTCATCTTCATTCTGTTTTGAATTACCCAGCTAGTTTTCCTTTTTACACCTGCCTGTACATTTTCAAAATCTCTTTTAGTATATAACTTTATGTAATCAGCCAAAGCGCTAACTTCAGATTGTAGCACAATCATTTATCAAAATTATCCGCGTACAACTATCTCATTGGATCCTGTTTTTCTATCCATTCATCTGATACCTCATTTTCAACTCTTAGTTTGTTATTATTGATTCAAGCCTACAATAGAACGCTTGAACGCTTATGACTAGTTCCTTTCTATGCTCGCTTTCGTTCACAATATTTCTTAAGCCCAGGTAATAATTTTTCCTTTTTCTTTTGAGAGATGGGATTCAGAAGTGTAATCATTTTAGCTGGAAGGTGTGACATTTATGTCTAACTCTTTTGTGTAATTATTGTTATGATAAATAATTAAATTAATACTAAATGTATAGGTTTAATACTATTCTTTTTAAAGGGTTCCACAGATTGTAGTTTGTATAGTGAATTGGGTAGCAATAGTATCTGAGTTGTTAAGTCTTAGAATAACACAGTCTTTGTCTGCGCGGACGAGTTGTTGCATGGTCGCGCGGGAAAGTTCGCCCAAGGGCTCCGCGAGATTTTTTGGTGAATATTGTAGTAAACAGTAATGATGTGTTGAAATTCAGTTTAAAAACATTAAATTGATCATTAGTGTTAATCAAACCGTGTGTTTTGATTTCTTGAAGTCGGTATAAGGAATCCTTAGTATCGTGTGCATATTTACTGGTACGATATCAGTTATTGGTGACTAAAAGTAAGAGCTATGTCGGCTTGCTGTGTTCGTGATGACCAAGTGGGTCAGTCATTCATAACACGCCGAAAGTAATTAGCAGCTCATATCTGGCGACGTCTGCCAAGATGAGTTGTGAGAGGAAGCAGCTCATAAAGGGACCAGAAGTTAACAATATTACGATACTTGTAGCGATCTGCAACATTAGTATCAGAAATCCCAATAGAATCCAAATCTTTCAGCATTTTTCAGTATCCATGGTTTCTTTCCTGTTCATCAGCAAGGTCTCCTCAAGTATAAGAACTGAGATCTGACAACAGTTTTGTAACGAAAGATTTTCGCATTCGTCGAAATACACTTCTTATTCTAACGATTTCTAGTCAGCTGGTTATCGAAGGTACAGGGAACGACTATCCAATGTCGCCATGGACGGACATTAAAGTGATTTTACTGGGGTGCCCACTCTCAAAGTACCTGGTCTTTTCGTGCGTACAATATCTATAGTCCTGTATCCGCCGCTTTCTCGTGTAGCATCTGAACATCAATGTCAACATACTTAGGAAATCGTTGGTTAGCATTGCGACATCATGTGTGACAGCCAGCCTCCTGATTTCGATCTTTCGTGTTCCGGCTCCAATGGTGACTGGTTTGATTCCGATATTGTTTAGTGCAGGTCCAGATGAATTTGTCGAGCACCAAATTGAACAGTGGGTGAAAGGCCATCTCCTTGTTTTACTCCAGTTGTGATCTTGAAACTCCAGGACAGTTCTCCTCTAATTTTCACCTTGGAAAAGATGTCTGTGTGAGTTTAATCGATGAATATACTCAAAGCAATGCGAAGAGTGTCTGGTGGTCAATCGAATTGTAAGCCTTCTTGAACTTCACGAATACTTCAGTGACGCTCAAGCTTCTCGCATGTTTTAATTAGAGAATCGTTTTTATATTTAAGATCTGCTCATTGCAGGAGCGTTCTCTCCAAAATCCTCTCTGATATTTACCAGTCATATGGCATCACCGATTCTCCACATTGTTCTGTAGAATCCTAGACAGAACTATTGGTAACAGCGATATTCCCCAGTAGTTGTTGACATCACCTTTGTCTCCTTTTTTGTGCAGTGGGTGTATTAGTGCTGTCCTCCAGTCGTCAGGTTTCCTTCAGGTGTCTCAGCAATCAGTCAGGATCCGGTGTATGGCCTCTGAGACAGTACTTCCACCTGATATAATGCGATCTTCTCCAAGTGCCTTCTTATTCTTGAGGCGTTTGATGGCCTGTAGTGACTTGCTGCAAACTAGGTGTTACAGATGGGTGTTGATATGTGTCGTATTTCCACTTCCTTAGGTTCTTGGCAATTGAGTAATTGGTCGAAGTAATTTGTCAGAAGTTCCGGGTTACCGTGGTTGCAGGTGACCAAGTTTTCTTCCGCTGTGAAGACAAGGTGGATTATACCTTGAGACCTCCTCTTTGAATGTCCGGTAGAAACTTCTAGTGTTGTGCAGCCTGAATTTTTCATCTCCCTTCTCCAACCTCGAATGATTGTACCAAACTTGGTGGGTGAACGGTTAACGTTCTGGCCTCGCATTCGGGAGGACGCGGGTGCGTTTTTTTTTTTGCTTGGGCTTTACGCCTCGTCGACAGCGTGGTCATTAGAGGCGGGATGGGATGGGGTACAAGGAACGAGAAGGAATTCGGCCATGGCCTTTTTGAAGGAAGCATCCCGGCATTCGCCTGGAGTGATCTGGGGAAACCATGGAAAACCCAAATCTGGATGCCCGGATGGGGATTCGAACCGGCGTCCTCCCAAATGCGAGGCCAGAACGCTAACCGTTCACCCACCACGCTCGGTGCAGGTTCGAATCCCCGTCCGGGCATCCAGATTTTGGTTTTCCATGGTTTCCCAAATCACTCCAGGCGAATGCCGGGATGCTTCCTTCAAAATGGCCATGGCCAAATTGCTTCCTGTTGCTGGTCTCCAGTCCCATCCCGCCTCTAATGACCTTAACCGTCGACGAGGCGCAAAGCAATAAGTAAAAAAAAAAAAAGGTTACGAATGATTGTAAGATCTCTTCACATTTCTAATGGTCTTTGTTCTTACCGATCTTCCTTTCGCTCGGTCGAGTACCACTTCGTCCAGGCTGTGGCTCTCTCGTCGACTTCACGGATTTCTCTTTGCAAGATGCTAGTTGCAAATGGGGGTTTCCATTAATTACGTGAGGTGTATTTCCGGAATTCCGTAACCCCCCCCCCTTTCTGGTGAGATATTTGAGATTTGGTCCCCCCCACCAACCTCCCCGTGCTAAGATGACATGAGATTGCCGAGAACTCCCTCCTGCTGATCTCTCCTGCTTCCGAGGGATGTTATACCCCCCTGAAGTCGGTATCCGCGTCGTTTTAGACCTTATACCCCTCTAACCCCAACATCCGCGTTGTTTATGGACCTTCTTTAACTTTGCTGTCCTTCAAAAATTTCAAAAAGCTCACGTGAGATTTTCGTCGACCCCCTTCCCCTTGGTGAGATTTTGCCGTACCCCCTTCCCCCCCAATTTCGCCTTACATAATTAATGGATGCCCCCAAAAGCGATCCGTATTTTCATGGAGGAACTGAGGATAAATCCTCATTGGAGCCGTGTTAGAGGATACCTGTCGCTTAGGCAGTAGTCGGGTCTTTATTTGGGTGAAGAAATAGTCAGAGTCAACGCTCCATCTGTTGCGAACTCTCGCGTTCATGATCTATTTTCTGTTCCCCACTTCCCTAGAGAAAATTGTGAACATGATCCTCACCTGGTACAACTCACACAGTTCTATTTAGCACTTGCTGTTGGTGTTTTGGTGTCTACGTGCTCTACAAGGTCCCAATACATCTCTGGACGTGGTTCTTCCCCCAGTTGGGAATTTAACATAAAGTTATACACATTTTAAGAATTCTTCCATCTCGCAAGTGACATTTCACGCTCTTAAAATTGTTTTTCCTTATATACCATCATTTTATACCTCATGCTATCTAATGCCTTGGAGAAATCCATTGCTACAATGCTAAGTTGGTCTTTCTGGTACATTTTGTCAGAAATCTCATTTATTAACTGAAATTCATATTGATATGCTGTCTTAACTGATTTTTTTCTTTAATCCTCGGTCTTGATTGACAAACTAATTTCCTTCCTGGCAGAAACTTTTTATGTGGTTGCATACTGAGTTTACCACCGACTGTTTACTACTTGGAAGAAATAATCGGTCAGTAATTTTCAGTCCTGTATGTCTCCCCTCTTTAATGGACTGGTACTGCTATGGTGCTTTCCCGTCCTATGGTAAGCAGGAAGTCTCCAGACTCGATCAATATTTTGTTCCAAGGTATGATATAATGATGTGTGCCCCACCCTCCTCTCCCCATCTGCAGTAGTATTATACCGACCACATTATGTTTTTTAAGTAGCCAAATTCCCTGATAATATGCTAAGGTTTATTTCTAAATTTGCAGTCTGCTCATGTCTACATGCTTGTGCTTATGGCTTTACGCCTCATCGAGGTCATTAGAGATGAGCAAAGACTGGGGCAAGGAACATGTAGGTATTCGGTTAGGACTTTTTGCAGGAACCTTGCCGCCATTTGCCTGCTGCGATTTGGGGAAACCAAAGAAAATCGAAATCTGGATGGCCGGACGGGAATTCGAAACCGCGTCTTCCTCATATATTTACTCTGAAAAACTCATGAACTCATCTTCTACGAACACGAAGCAAAATGAAGTAAACTTTCCAAAGCATTATGAAAATTTCTCCGGTAACTCCTCCCATATCTCTGGGTTACACTCTAGAACAGGGCCGGTTTAAGCTACCACAAGAACCGCAGTCGCGGGGGGCCCCAAGCTTGAGTGGCCCCGCCACGATCCCCTTCAAAATTTGCCTTTACTTAACGAACAATTTTCCTGCTGAAATAAATAATCTACATATTTAGAATGTTAACAACCTGCGTTCACAATAGACGTTTCCGAGGCGTGGAGTTCCACGAGAAGTCCTTCATTAGATTCAGCTTTGGGAAAATCGTATCTGATGTAATTATAATAGGCCTATATATTTAAAGGCGTGTATTGCTCTCAACCTGTTTTAGCAATTTATGTAATTTCGTTCGAATAAACTAACACATCTTTTGACGTTTCATATAAAAAGTTATTGAATTAAAATGTATATGCCTGCTCACGTGTCTCCAGCCCCAAAAACCTATATGTATTGGCAAAGAAAGGCAAGAAAAGAAATGTCGTATACTAAAAGTGTATTATAGATATAATAGCTATAAAACTGAATACAAAACAATTTCATTTGACACAATGGGCAGTAGGGCTTAGCCAGAAATAAAAGTGACAGTAGTTGGGAGATCCATATGAGATGCATTGATAAAACACCAAAAACTCTGCGAAGTTGGTCCCGTTCAGCTAATACTCACTAAACTGATGGCCCGTATGTACACAGATTTTGAGAATCCTCAGTCCGTCTCTTTAATCGTTGTTTAACTCTACTCACAATATGTTTGTGTGTGTGTGTGTGTGTGTAAAGTCACGGAAATTATCTAAAGTGTAGGCAAAAGTACATCTAGAAAAGAAGCAGTGGGCCCAAAATCAAACTTCGCAGGGGGCCCCGAAATTCCTTAAGCTCCTTTTAACCAAGATTCTACTCCTGATACTATCTGTGTTTTGTGCCTTTCTCTTTATTTCATAAACACTATTACTTTAGCCCTTATGCTTACTACTAACAGTCTTATAATTGGCTCAGACAAATTCACTTAATTATTCTTCACCTTCTCGTTCCCTCTACACTTTTTGCTACATCAGCTTCAGCTGTTTCCTTGATATTCATATTTTATTTTATAATGCGTTTATATTCAGCGTCATCTGGGTAACCTAATTTCTCTGTTCACTAGTAACCTCTACCATAAAAAAGGCATTATCCTATCCCTATGATAACACGAAGTTGGCGCCTTTACATCTTTTGTTAAAAATTCAGAAAGTAATTCAGGGATGTAACGACATTCTGGCGAATTAAATTCCATGACGTGAAATTTATGACACGCTGTAAATATAGCAATCAAATCGAAAAAATAATACATCCCTCACTACTGCAGGAAACAGAAATGTTATTTCATTCTCGAAATGTCTCATATATTATGCGGCAGCATACATCACGGGCAATCTGAATAAGTACTACAATGTCATCTCGTGCCTATGTTGATTTTTACCTTAGCTGCCATTGAACGATTGTGTAAAATGACGATTTTTGAATTTAATTCTAAGGTGGAAAATACAGATTTTTTTATTATTTCAGGCCTATAACGGATCAAAAACAGAAATGCTATTTCAAACTCGTTTATGTCGTAACGAAGTAATAGATCTATTATAAAAGTTTAGGGCTGTATTTCATTCTTGTATTACATTTCTCGAGAGCAAATAAGGCTTAAAAATGAGTGAACATAAATATGGAAATGAAACACTCTATTAGTGAAGGAAGAAAAGTTTGCAGACACGGAGCTTCGACGCTTGGTGTGATTGCCAAAGATTAGCGAGCGGAGCCGAGCAGCAGACATTGTTTTGCTCCGAGCCGGGAAATATTCGGGCTTCCAGCGGAGACGCATCTGTCTCGAACGACCGGCAGTAAATTGAGACACGGTCACATTTCACGAGACATTTGCATAACTGCTGCGTCCGGGGGATGAGGAGGTGGCTTGAGATGGCGCCAGATTCCGTTTTAGATTATTACTCGCCCGGCGATGCCGGCTCTATGTTACCTTTTTTTGCCTACTGAAACTCTGACGTTGCCAAGCAACGCGTCTGCAAATGCTCCCGTGACACGTTGCGCTCGCAGCATTTCCGCTTACAACGGGACAATGGCACCAAGCTGTCGTTATGTATGTTTCCCGAAGCGGAGACACATTCGGGACCATCCGAACACACACCGCTACTATTTTAATACGGCTAAGCTGTCTAACATACCACTATCTGAAATTTTGTAGCAGCTACTAATCATAATTTCATTTCTATTTCATAATTACATGTTGTCTCAAAATGTTTGGATCCATGTTTAATTAAGAATTTATTTTTATACTTAACTTGTACCCTGAGGGCATACGAAACATTGTGTTGGTACATAAGATAGAAGTTTCTCTCAGCTTTGAGAATTAATACAGTCTTCTAGGCTGACTAACCGAGTGAGCAAAGTGTTTTCACACGATATTTCAACAATCGGAAACTCTGTCGACATATTCTGTTGAACAGATTTCCTATCGCCGAAGTATCCTGTGAAAACAGCCTTCTCACTTGGTTAGTCACCCGATGTGATGAGTTAATGAGTGGTCGTGATCATTTATAACACTCCTTTGTCGAACACAGGAACTGCATTTATTTCACAGTTTATTCTATCACCATACATAGTATGTCAGCATCAGACATGATCATTGTTGTATCTGATTCTACACTATGCTCAAGATTGCAGGTTTGCGCATAGGACAACAGTTTCTTGAGCACACATGTTTAACGTTCCTATTAAGTATAACACGGGCGGCTCATAACTGAATATTGGTACATGGTAAACATTCTTTGCACGACCGCCCACTTTCATTAGTAACGCCGTTCACCACCTATCGTCTCTCACGGCCAATCACAACACTTCTTTTACTCACTTGATTGTCCTAGCCAACCAGCGTCTTTGTCTTTTCCTCGCCTTTCGGCGATATACAACGTTATTGTAGATGATGCACTCCTCATCTATTTTAGTGTATAACACTATCGTTACACCGAGAATACTATATTCATTGTGTTGGTGTTGTAATTCGCATTAACTGGAAACTTTATTGCCGCTACAGGAGAGTAACTCATTGCTAAGATAACAGCGTTGGAATGTTACGATACCATATTCAAGTTCTGGTAAGGACTAGAATTTTTACGGACAGTTAACAAGATGACTCTTGAAGCTTGATGTGTACATGTGTGCACATGGACGCTCATTGTTACAGACTCCACGCTAAGCAGTAGGTCTAGTAACGACAGAGGAGGGATGCAGGGCAGCTTGAAATTTTGTCACTAGGCCGCTGAGAAAAAATGAATTTATTTTATATTTGCAGAAAAATAATCATAAAACTACACGCATATGGAAGGACATCTAGCAGTAATATAGGTTCTAATGGGAATTAATCTAACAGAAGATACCATTTATTGCTTATAAATATTTTCAGTTTATTACGAAAATAGCAGAAGAATTACCTTTTATCTTACTTAACTGAAACTCGTACCCTAATTAAAAATGAATTAACAGCAAGCTTTAAATGATTTAATTCTATAAACTGTGACTACGTTAACTCGCTGATGGTAGCTAAGCTAAATTATTAGACACTTCTCAAAATCGAGTAGTAAAGGTCGCAAAATCATTGCTTTTTCGTGAAAAAGAAAGCTGTATTTTGTATTACTCCTCACCAGAATTCTTTTTCTAACGATCAATGTTTGCTGCAAAAGTAAAACCTACGTAGGAGGAATTGTTATAAATGTACTGTACATGGTCGTAAATGAAACATCATATCATTCAGGAAACAAGCACGGTAAGACACCTGATTTGAGCAGCAGTGATACGATCTTTAAGGATAAATATGCCGTTTGATGTTCAACAACCCAAATCTATTATCACTACTGGGTATGTATAAACTGCTAAACAATTATATTCACAAGTTTGCTCAGTAATTCGTAGACAATGGTACAGTATGTAACCATAGACGCAGTCAGGCTATCTTTTCTGCATTGTAAACTTATCGGCTAGAGAATAAGTGCCAAGGGATTATTTTCTCCGAAAGACTAACTAACTCGGACCTAAATCAGACTAACCACAACTTAAAACATCCACACTAACAGAGCCTTGGTATCATATTAATAGTCTCAATCGTCTTTTCCTCTGGGCGCTTTCAATTTGGAATATTTTTGTTTAATGCTCGGTTCTCAAAGTTAAACACATCAAATTTGGCAAAAGGAAAACAAGATTAATGCAACACATTCTCGGTGAAATGACGCTTAACATTGTAGTAATGTTAAAACAAAACAAAAAAGTCCTTCCACATGTTTATTGTCACTTCTGTAAAATATACATGTATCTATGTATTAGCTCTAATAATGTACCATGGTAAAAGAGAAATTTCCGCGTCTAGATTTAAATGTAACTGAGTGTAAACTTCTGTTTTTCTATAAGCTTTTAAAAATCTGCAACTGATTTGCCTATTTTTAAGAGAGAATTACGTTTGATAATAAAACATTTCTTCTGAAAGGAAAATATTTTTTCAACTTAAGTTTCTTAACAAACACTTTGGATATTCGTTGTAACTACATTACAAACTGTGATTGTTCCGAGCGCAACATTGATGCGTAGGCCTATTATCTCAGATATAAAGGTTAGCAACAGATCTCTTGGCAGTTTAATTCTAGTGAACAATGACGTGTAAGCAGCGACACTATTCATAAACATCGTCTCACTATTGGATACAGTAGCCAATGTCACACGAAGCTACCTATGTTGTCCACACATCGCAGAATGTAAGTATCAGCATGGGTGCAGACATAACCACTACACCCTACAAATGTGGAAACTTGTTTCCTCAACTAATAAGTCCAGAGTTAAATTGATGTATGCCTGCAGGCCAAAATGCGATGCACGAAGATATGAAATCCCGGTTAAGTGTGACACCGTCCATCACAAGTCAATGTTACTGGGATTTAATTAATCTCTTTCTTCATCAAGACAAAGCGCAGTGCAATCGCTCCAGAAATTTACCCAGTGATCAAATGAATACTTGAGAGATGTGAAATGGCTTTCCTCGGTAATAAGGTCCCCTTACCTCAGTCCCATAGATCACATCCGACATGGCGTCGTAAGAGCTTCTTGCCATCTTAATCAAATCTTTGTGAGCTGTGGGAGACTGTGCAGGTGTTCTTGGTCGGAGTGGTTTCCCCATACTTCCAGTGTCCTATCCAACGCATACAGAGGTGAATCTCTAGGTAAAAGGTGGAACTACACTATATAAAAAAGGTATATCTAGTTCAATTCCTTTTCAGTGCGTTAGTGTTGGACTAAAATCATTAAATTTGCTTTAATCTAACAGTTGTGCCCCAAAGTTGTATAAAATGACAAAATATGGCATTGAATGGAACATAAACTTCTTGGATTATGTGTGTATGCGAGTCGTTTTTGTCTGCTCACCTTCTTGTCATTATGTCCTGTAGCGAGCGTATGTGCAGCAGTGTCGTGAAATAATCCGCTTGTAGACACGACAGTCATTGCCTCACGTAGAAGATCTGTTACTTATTTACAAATACTGCGTTCTTCGCTTTACTAAACGTAACCAAGTGTACCAACAGCCACTGTAAGAATTCATTAGCTACATCTTCTTCTTATCGAGGGGTAAATTTATATTCTAAAGCCATTTTAGGAATTCTTGTATCTTTCATCCTTCATAATTTACCCCTGAAATTCAGAATACTCTTCTTAAACATGTTTCTCTCCTGCTTAATTTAGAAAAAACACTGAGTATACATTCTTTTACCACTTCCTCATTAAGAACGAACAGAAATAAGATTCATGTAATGGAAATCATGACTACAACATATCTTAAAGACTTTGAAGGGAACTATCGCCACTGTCTTTAATTTCATTACTTCGAGCTTTTCCGACTCAATATTTCTTAATATACATGTAAATTTTCCTTCACTTTTTTGTTTGTCACTTTTGTGCAAAGTACTTAACGTTCCTTATTTGAAATGTTCCGTCTGAGCATCTTCCAGACATCCACAAAAATATTTTTGCCGTGTGGTTAGAACAAATAAGTAAGCGACAGTCCAACAAACACATTCCTCAAGAAGTGAGACTTGGAAGGAAGAGAGAAAGTCTTCTACCTTGTAATCTACGAGGTACCCTGGGTAATGAAATATGGTTGTAACTGGAGAAGACATTAAATATGGGATGGCTTCTTTAGCCAGCCATCATGAACGAAAACATATTAATCACGGCTATCAGGTTGCTGCCATTCATCGCAGCCCTCCTCGTAACAGAGCATCCCTAGAAGTAGAAGGGACAAGTGGCTGGGCTTCCTGCCCAACTTCGCCACGCGACGCGACTACAAACAGTACGCAACTCATAAATGTGCTTCCATTAAAAGTAGTAAATTACCTATTATTCCATGATTTTTGTTTTTTACCATAATACCAGATTTATGTTTTTATCACATTGAGTTAGGCATCCACTTCTGAATACTCCGCAGTTCAAATTTCGTCAGGACTTAGTACATGTAATTTGCTTCAGAGCAGTATGTCTTAGAAGAGTCCTGTGTCAGCTGTTTACGATTAAACTTTCTTTATGGCTTTACGCTTCGTCGATGTCAAGGTCATTAGAGGCTTGAAATGACTGAAAACAAGGAACAGCAAGTAATTTTGTCATGGACTCTTGATGGAACCTTTGCGGAATTCGCTATCATTTGAAATAATTTTTTGATCGTCAATGAAGCGTTGGATTCGTAATTCTTTTTTCAGTATTTTTTTTTTTCAGCAGTTAACCTTTCTTATAAATGTGTCAAGTTAGAACTAAAATACAGATATAGGCTAAAAGTTAAAAGAAGCGTCGTGAATAGGTAAGTCATGTTGATTTGATTTAATTGTAATAGCAGTTTGTAGAATATAGTATCATGAATATAGTTTTATTGGGTTGCAGGGTAGTAGGTGGAGGCATATTTCCGAAACTAGACGGTATGAAAGCTTTGATTGTAGTCGTTACTACCCCGTCAGCTAGTAGAGTCTCCTGATTTATGCAGTGCAGAAGGATTAGCCTGATAATATAGTGAGATTTGTGAAATGTAGTCTCGTGTAATCAAGACAAGTAAATGTCACCCGTCAGAGTAACTGTAGAACGTTGTAGAAAACAACAGCTGTATGCATACTATCAGCAGCGTTTGTATCTTTTCATCTTCTGAAGTCCTGACAAACTTCCATATCATTGAAATATCGTCGTTTATAGATAAAAAAAAAACGAAAGTTAATTATTTGCTTTATTCATGTTATGCAATACTATCGTTTTTATCCCAGTGACGAAAATTCTTCTCTACTGAAGTCGATGTTAATACCACTAAGGCCCTGAAATTATTTCTGAATTACGGGTAGATTCGTGCTTGCCAGTGGTGAGCGCCATCTAGAAACACCAGGAAAACCAAACTACAGTGGCCAGTTAGAACAATTACATAAGCTCGAATCCCCGTCCGGGAATCCAGATTTTTGTTTTCCATAGTTTCCCCAATGCCTTCAAAAAGGACATGGACGAATTCCTTCCCCTTCCTTGTCCCCAGTCCCAACCACCCCGCCTCTCATAGCACGATGTCAGGTAAAAAAAAAAAAAAAAAAAAAAAAAAAACACACACACAAAAAACAGCAGTTACACAAGCGAAGTAACTCTGTAATTTTATCTCGGATGTTAAATTCAATTTTTTGTGAACTCTACTGGTATGCAACTTGCTGAATACCTGTACAAAGAGAAAGGCCAGAAAAGAATCACCGAACGTGGAGGATGAACGGTTAACGTTCTGGCCTTGCATTTGGGAGGACGCGCAACCAAGGTTTCCCCAAATCACTCCAGGCGAATGTCGGGATGCTTTCGTGTTAGCCCATGGGCGAATTCCTTCCCGTTCCTTGCCCCTAGTACTTTTCCGCCTCTATTGACCTCCACGTTGACAAGGCGTAAAAAAAAAATCAAAAAATCAAAAAAAAAAATCCGGACAATTATGAGCAATCGCAATCGCAATAATTATTGTAGTATACATGACACTGTCTGAGAAATCCACGGGTATGATCTCGTAGGATATATAGTTATTGTCACTGCTTACCGGCCTAGTGATGGATCATTCAAACTCCAAGTACTTATGTTGTGATAAGAAGCTTCACCAAGTGCGATTAGTGTTGACGATTAGGAGAGGCGGAACGCCTCAGTACTTGTTTAAGGTGTCAGATCTCAAACTTGAACCTCAGTTACTAATCCACGGTCTGTTCCATTGAAATTTTCGCGCAGAATTTGTTTGACTTTGTTCCCTTCTACATCCAACAAATATCATTTTGCCCACTAAACTTACGGATTTTACAAAATTATGTTCATGTAAATTCTCTGAATGCTTATAAGTCTTTTATACAGTCGCTAGTGAAGCCCCTGAAAATAATTTTATGATATTCATAAATTTTTCAGGGGCAATGTGCCATATAACTCACATTTATTTTTCTGAGACATTACGACGAAGCAAATAAAATGCACCGTTAGACTCGTTTATCGGATTTTATTTTCAGTGCATAAAGATTCCTGAAGGTAAAAACATGGTACGAAAATACAATTTTGACATACATTACTAATTTATTAGTACTACTTCTCTTGCTCAAGTGATGTTTTCGTCACCTAATGGTTAGGTTTTGGAGACTACTTGTTCAACTACTGGCGTACTAACGCTATCTCCAGATAGTTCACCTTTTTAAAGTCACGTGACATTGAAAAATTAATTTCCTGTGTCGTTGGTTTGGCTAATCAATTTTCTTGTAATGAAATGTATGTTTAAACATATCGTGGCATCACGTACTTTATGAAAGACGATATGGAACTGAAATCTGGATGAACGTACCGAGCATCGAATGCCCATTTTCCCAAATTCCAGATCAGAGAGCCGTCAGCCATCTGCTAAGTACCAACCAGTGCACCTGAGACGCATGGCATAGTTGGTCCGGAGATCCAGAAGGATTATTTTGCAGCCGGGTGAAAGAGTATTCGATTAGCCGCACAATGCGCCTCTTGTCGTGGCTAACTAACCTCACCCGGTAATCCTACCGGGTATAGGGAACTCGCAGCTTAACTTGGTATCCGAACTACTCAAGCGTTTACCTAGAGTTACACAGCAAGCTGTGCCAGAGAGGAAGATCGGGTTAAAAGCCTTTAAAAATACCATCTAAGATCTGGATTCGAACCGAAGACCTTTCGATCTTCAGTCAGACGTCTTAGCCATTGAACCACGATACCGCTCTGAAATGATAGAATACATAGCAACCATAATTTTGTATTATCACAAGTACAACGCTTCTTTAAAGTATAAAAGAGACTAATTCCGGGTTAATGAACGAGATCGGTGTCAACGCAGCCAGAGGTGGACGGTGCAGAGGTCGCCATATAGTAGTGAGCCAGTGCGAGTGTTTTTAAGCCTTTGTCGAGGGCCATCAGTGGCTGTAAACAGCGCCGAGCCGTGTCACTTGGCTGGCGCTCAGCAAATGCGTTTGTTAGCCGTCGGCCATATTTCGGAGGCAGCAATCACCGAGTCCACACGCGGCTTGTCCCATCAGCGCGCCGTCAATAGCGCCCGTCCGCATTTGTTGACAAAACACGTTGTACATCGGGCGACACGCCTGACATTAATGTCTTGGCAGTTTATATCGGCGGCCCGCAGATTTGTAGGTACTGAAAATGATAAACAGTAGGGCTAGGCAGTGCGATTGACGGGCGGTGGCAATCATTCAGCAACCGGCGCTGCCGCTCGCCAAACAGATTGCACGCAGCAGGCTGGACCGGCGAGAGCCACAAATATTCTTGGCGGTGCCATGTCGCCGTCCAGAGCGCAGTAATTAGCAGTCGGCTGCACTGTGGATACAGCAAACAGTCAGCTGGCGCAACGCGACGCGACAACCAGCCGGTAAAGAAACCACGCGCGGCCTCAACTAACTCAAACTGCACCACTGATAAAATAAACCTCCGATTCATTCCTTCTGTCAGTGCTAATGGGGCGCCCATTTATTACGTGTGGTGAAATGGGCGGGGAGAGGATCCGGTAAAATCTCACCAAGAGGGAGGGGACGAGGGTCGATGGTAATCTTACGTTATCTTTTCAATTTCTTGAAGAACAGTAGAGCTAAGAAAGGTCTACAAACGACTTTGTAAACACCTTTGAAAATAGGAAAAAGTGTCTCAAAACACTACGAGGTCGGTCGTCAGCAGGGGGGGGGGGGCCTCAAAATTTCACCTCACCACAGGGGAGGGTGAGTCCCACCAGATATCACCAATCTCACCATAAGGGGAGGGGGTCAAGATATCCGGGAAAACGCCTCACGTAATTAATGGACGCCCCCTAATGGTACTCGGACACAAACCAACCATCGCAACAACTCTCAACGTTATAGCTTCCTCACAACCATCTGTAACTTGTCGGTCACAGATGTTATAAAGTTGTTTGGGGGATCAATCATATGTCAAAGATTATAAGCCCAGCATTAATTTTTCCTGTGAAATACTCATAGCCTTAGTACATTGATTCAACCATTATATTTCCATAAAATATTTATTTGAATTACACTGTTTTACATCGCTCTCGGAGAATACTGACCCCGATAATAATATCATATAGATTTTTAAATATAAAATTAATTTCCGAGTAATTCAAGGATCATTATCCGTAATTTTCAGTCAGGTCTGCTTTGCACAAAACCCTCTCCACTTTCTTATCTCTTTCCACCAACGCTCCGCCGCCGCCTTGGTCCAGTCCTCTCCTCTCTTCAGCACACACTCACCACTCTCAGTTGTCTGTCCCTATGCCTCTTATGCCAGTTTACCTTGTGTCTGTAATAACGTATTATTCTTGTTACTCCCTGCTTCCCCATTCTATTAACAAGTACACATCATCTTAGTCTTTTCTTTACCATCCTTTCCCATGTCCCTAACCGTTTAATATTTTATTCTGCCTTTCCTAAACATATTCCGATAATTTGACGCAACCCACTTACTGTTTTTATTACCATTCGTTTCTCCATGGCGTCGAATAGTTTAATTTGTTGGCGCAACAGTTACCATCTTCTTTATCCGGTGTCCCAGGCGTTTTGGCCGCTCTGAAGGGAGATACTCCTTCAGGACAGATTTCTTGGGTATTTAACTGCGGTGCATTCACCTTGTCCTCCCCAGTGATATAAATGTACAGTACGTGTTCCTGTTTTGTGTGGATAACTGTGATTTGTGTATAATCGGAGTAAAGTGAGGTTTGCGTTGTGAATGATTGAAAGATGAAGCAAAAGATTCGGTGAAACTCAGTTCCGGTTCATTCACGCCAATTCTTCAGAAAGACACGGCGTGGGCGCCGAGCTTAGTGATCCAAAGCCAAAGAGAAATCACCATTAATCGTGCCATATGTCCCTACTCAATGCGTACTACGTAGAGGTTTGAGATTTAACCCAGGACTTTGATGCATAAACTGGTAATTAGAAATTGTGCTTCACCATCTCTCCTTCCCTGCCGGTCAAGTCATCAGAATGAAAATTTCTTCTACCACCAGGACTAGAAACAGCTAACGCCGTGTCATTCGCCGCATAGCATGGCTGTGTCACAACCACCTGAAACAAAGGGACGGACGATGGCATAACAAGCGCTGGAAACGTATATCATTTTAGTACTTATTGCTGAGTGAGATATAGAACCACAAAATTTAATGGCATATTGATACATAAAATATGAGAATTGGAAAAAAATTCTTCTGATTCTTCAAGGCAGTAATAATATCAGTACAAACAGAAACTAACTTCTTCTTTTCCGGTTTCAGGACTACTTAACATTATATACAACAATGATTGTTTTCCCTCAAAATATGTGTAACCTGATTTAATGTCTAAGAGAAGCTGTTTATGTTTAAAGTTTAAATATTTTTTGTTAATTAAAAAGAATTATATTAAAACTAGATGCTAAGTTTAGATGTGTAAGATTATGCTACGCGTAACGCACAAGGATTTGAAATTTTTCTAGATAAATAACTTTTGGGCTATGCCGGTGTTTTGCAGCACACTTTAAAATAATTTAAGAGTGAATTTAAGAAATTCACTTAATAAGCAGAGATAATTTTCTCGTAGGTTAATCCTCGATTCTATTTTGAACCCATGTAGTCAGTCGTCTTAACTAAAGTTACTGAGAACTTTGCATCAAGCACATCCAGAAAGAAAGAGCTATTAGAATGCGAAAAGATGGTTACGCGTGGATTGACATAAAAAACGACGGTGGCTTCGACACTGTTTGAACATATAAGATTTCCATATAAACTGATAAAAGAAAATAATAATTTCATTGAAACACAAACAGTGGGTGAAAGAAGAAAGCTAAAAATACCCTTGTCAGTGTGCACAACAGAGAAAAGAAGGCCATTGTAATATTGGTAAAATTCTGTTGCAACAATATAAGATGATGACCAAAAATATTGCAAGGAGTAAAACATACTGCGCCGAACCAATAGAAGAGAAGCAACTTGTATCAAAGCATCCGTACTTTTGTTTTCCAAAAAAAGTATTACAGTTTGTTCTTATGTCTGAAAAGCTTCCAATGTTATTTCTCTCGACTAAACTATAATTGCAAGTGTTTCAAAAGCCAAAACAGTTTTTCTGTGAGTTTCAGGTCATTTCGTGATGGAAGATTTTCTCATTATTCTTTTCGAAATAATACATATTCTGCTTCCGTGAGAAATGAAATTTTCTCGAAACGCAATTATTTGTGTAAATACTACTAAAGACGCTGTGTATCTGCGTTCATTTAGTAGCTACTACATTCTAGGGGAAGGACCTGGCCGTCATGGGAACGTATTTTAGACCGTTTTCTGCAATCACCAAGACGATAGATGCGACCGTCCGCCTCATTTCACAATATGAAATTCACATATCACATACAACATAGTTATACGTATAGCAGACAAATGGCAGCACAAACATTTTATCCTGAGTATAAACGCTATAGATCTGGCAAATCTGATTGTAAGGATTATAGGATCACCGGCTCCTCCATCGCACCCCTGTTGATTCACATCAGCTACTGTGTAAACAGGTAGTTGGTTCCACGGAATCTACAGTGCCTATAACGAGAGAGAAAAAAAAATTTCAATGGGAAGCTATTGATGGTGTTTATTTCGTTTGTTCTTTTCAATTACGTAATATTCAATAAGAAGAAACAAGTTGGTTATTTAACTAATAATTTAGCATATGAATTCGAACGTGGTGGATGAATGGTAAAGTTCTCGACTTGTTTTAGGGAGGAGTCAGGTTCGAATATTCGTTGGGGCATCCAGAATTCAGTATTTTACGATTTTTCAAAACCACTCCCAGCGAATATGGGATTTTTTTTTCGTTCAAAGGCCTTTTCCGAATTCCTTCCCATTCCTTGGCATCAGTACTTTATCACCACAAAAGACCTCGATATCGTCGTTGTAATTCTCAAAGAAAAAAAGTTCCGCCATGACCGTATATAAAACTAAAGATTTTTATTGGAAAGTTGTTTTCTTTGATTCTTCTAGATTAAAATACTTTTATAATTAATATAATTTTATGGATAATTCATAACAAAGAATAAAGATATACATTCATTGAATACATAATGTGCAGAAGAGTTATTATCAACTTCTAGATAATCCCACATTAGTGAATCTCTAAGTCAAACTTTCATAGTAACTACACGACAGTTACATACGATTTGAAACGTAAGAAACTCTACTAATGTGTGCAATTTCAAGAGATTGTCAGCTATAATTCTTTGAGATAGGTATAAATTCAAAAAATATTTGCAGCTCGTTTTGCTTTATTGAATGCCATAACCATAAATGTATCACATGCCGAAAATTGCAAGCCAGTTTCCTTTATCACAGTAAACATTGTAGATTTAATAGAAAATGGTTTTTATTGTTTACCAATATAATTTCAATAAAAATTTATGTATACTGAAAACATTTAGGGAATTTTTTTCTCATGGAATTAATCACAACAGTTGCAATAAAATTATGTAATTTAACTTACACTCATAGATTATACTTGTATCATACAACGTAGTAAGAGGTACAATAGTGGATCAAAAGCGATATAAGAATATAAGAAATAAGCCAAAATTTTATCTACTCTCTAGAATACATGCCGATTAAGAATTTATAAAACGGAATTTGATCACCCGGGAAAAATAATTTTGACGATCAGGTATCAACCGTTCGGAAAAGATGATATTTCGGAGGGGTGGCGAAGTGATGGGATAAGCCGTGACGAGCACTGCTAAACCAAAGTGAAACAGTAACTATATATTTTTCTATCTGAAATATTTTATTACTTTAGAGTCAAAAGTAACAGTAAAATACTACATAGGTATTTGATGCAATGATTTTCATTTACTACTCCTTATGCTGTATAGCAATCTGATCGGTTGAAACTTTAGTGAAAACTAATGGTAAATGTATCAATCGAAACGCTAAGTTATGGGGTAAAGAATTCCTGCAGATTCTCTCTGTTTTCTCCAGTTACCTGTAGAACACAGCCGCGTTTATCACTTAAGTCTCAGCTTATAAATATGGTGAATTATAAATTGTTTAGTTAATGAATTACTAATTAATATCGTTGGATATTTAAAAGGCAAAAATTGTTACATCCACATCGTTGGTACAGAATATCTCCAATATGTGGGAATTATTTGGAGAGCCATCGTTTCGAATCAAGTTTAAAGACTTATTTCAGGTGGAGAGAGCCGATTACCAAAAAAACTTTTACCTGTCTAGTAAACTGAAGATGGGGTGTTAGGGTTTGGGAGAGGCTATACTAGCCTTTTCTAACCAAATGTCAACCTCTCCTTCACGTGGTGCACCCTGTTTGCATGGACGAGGCTCTGGCGACTGAAAGATTCCCGGTATAAGGAATCACCCACTTCTTGCCAACGGCCTCCGAAGGAGGGCGGAAGAGCTGGTGGTGGTTCAGGGCACCCTCTTGCCGTTGGGGTTGGAAACGGCCCCTAAAGGCGGATGAATCAGAAATGATCAATGACATGGGGATGCAGAAAGCAACGTGAAACCACTGCATTAAAGACCCAAAGGATATCCCGAGGACATGTAATCCTCTCAAATTACATATATCATGATGGCTTCTTCCTGGGTAAAATATTCCGGAGGTAAAATAGTCCCCCAATCGGATTTCCGGGTGGGGACTGCTCAGAGAGGAGTCATCAGAATGGATAGAAACATTCTACGAGTCGGAGCGTGGAATGTTAGAAGTCTAAATAGGGCAGGTAGGTTAGAAAACTTAAAAAGGGAAATGGAACAACTTAAGTTAGATGTTGTTGGGATTAGTGAGATTAAATGGAAGGACGCACAGGATTTCTGGTCTGGGTAACACAGGATAATTACCACACAAGCTGTCAATGGAGTCACTGGTGTAGGATTTGTAATGAATAAGAAAGTAGGGAAACGGGTGAGTTATTAGGAACAGTTTAGTGACAGGATTATTTTGATGAGGTTAGAAACTAAGCCCATCCCAACCACATTAGTACAAGTGTAAATGCCAACGTCACAGGAAGATGACGAAGAAATAGAAAAAATATACGCTGAAATTGAAGCATTAATCCAATATGTGAAGGGGGAGGAAAATCTAATAATCATGGGTGACTGGAATGCAATAGTAGGAGAAGGAAAAGAGGGAAATACTGTAGGAAGTTTTGGTCTAGAAGAAAGAAATGAGCGAGGAAGCAGGTTGCTAGAATTTTGTGAAAGATATAAGCTAGTAGTGGTAAACACACTGTTTCAGAACCATGCAAGAAGAATATACAACTGGAAACGTCCTGGGGATACAGGCAGATATCAGCTAGATTATATCATGGTCAAACAGAGATTCAGGAATCAAGTTCTAGACTGTAAAGCGTACACAGGAGCAGACATAGACTCTGGCCATAATTTGATAATAATGAAGTGCAGGCTGAAATTCAAGCGAATAAGGAAACAGTATAAGCAGAACAGACTGCAAGTGAATAAACTGAAACAATCTAGCACGAGAGAAAAATTTGCAGAAATTATAGACTTAGGTCTAAGAAGTAATTCCGAAAGGAGATCAACCGAGGACGAATGGAATGCATTAAAGACCGAAATAATGAAAGCTGGTAAAGAAACATTAGGCTTTAGGGAACAAGCTGCCCGAAAACCTTGGATCACAGAAGAAATTTTGGAGCTGATGGATCAGAGGAGAAGGTACAAAAATGTTCAGGATGAAACAGGAAGAGAGCAGTACAGGCAATTTAGAAATCAAATAAATAGGAAATGCAAATTTGCAACAAAAAAAAAAAAAAAAAAAAAAAAAAAAAAAAAAAAAAAAAAATTGCTACAAGAAAAGTGTGAAGAAGTAGAAAAGGAAATGGTCGTAGGGAAAGTAGATGTTGCCTACAGAAAGATCAAAAAGAATTTTGGAGAAATGAAGAAACGAGTCATGAACATAAAAGCTGCCGATGGGAAACCTCTTTTAACCTCAGAAGATAGAGCTAACCGATGGAAAGAATACATTGAGAAACTGTATATTGGGAATTACTTGAACAATAGTGTGATGGAAAAGGAAGGCGATGTCGACATTGATAGGAGATCCTGTTTTGAGGACATAATTTAATAAGGCTCTGAATGACTTGAAATCAAATAAGGCAGTTGGAATTGATTAGATCCCTGCAGAACTTCTTAAATCTCTAGGAGAGGAAGGAATCGAAATATTATTCAAGCTGATATCAAAAAGTTATGAAACAGGAGAAATTCCAACTGATTTCAATAAAAATATCATCTTCACACTTCCAAAGAAAGCACAAGCCGACAAATGTGAGAATTATCGCACCATTAGTCTAACAACACATGCTTCAAAATTATTGACCAGAATAATATACAGAAGGATGGAAAGGGTAGTAGAAGAGATAGTAGGCGAAGATCAGTTTGGGTATAGGAAAAATCGCAGTACAAGGGAATCAATTCTGTCTTTAAGATTAATACTTGAAGGGCTGATCAAGAAAAACAAAGATACTTTTATGGCATTTGTTGATTTAGAAAAAAGCTTTTGATAATGTTAGGTGGGACAAGATGTTCAAAATTTTAAAGAAGTCAGGTCTAAAGTATAGAGATAGAAGAATACTCTATAAACTATATAAGAATCAAGTTTCTATAATAAAAGTAGAAAATCACGAGAGACATGCATCAGTTAAAAAGGGTGTGAGACAATGTTGTAGTCTATCCCCGTTAATATTCAACTTGTATGTAGAAGAAGCAATGAAGAAAGTCAAAGAAAAATTTCCATGTGGCATAAGTTTTCAGGGAGAAAAAATCAGTATGCTACGATTTGCTGATGACATTGTCTTGATAGCAGAGAGGGTTGAGGATATTGAGAAGTTACTGAATGGCATGAATAAAATACTGAAGGAAGATTTTGGACTGAATATAAATCAAAGCAAGAGAAAAGTGATGAAATGTAGCAGAAATGATACCAATACTAGTAGTTTAAATATAAAAATAGGATCGGATGCAATAGGAGAAGTAGGAGAATTCTGTTACTTGGGAAGTAAAATTACAACCGATGGTCGAAGCAGGAATGGTTTTAAAAGCAGAATAGCACTAGCAAAAAAGAGCCTTCATGAAAAAGAGAAACCTTTTAGTTTCAAATATTGATCTAGGAATTAGAAAGAACTTTTTAAAACCCTTTGTGTGGAGCACAGCACTTTATGGTAGCGAAACATGGACTTTAGGAATACCGGAAATAAATAAAATTGAAGCATTGGAAATGTGGTGTTACAGATGAATGTTGAAAATTAAGTGGACAGACAAGGTAAGAAATGAGCAAGTTTTTTAAATGATGGGTGAGAAAGAAGTTTGTGGAAAAAGCTTACAGAAGAAGAGACAGCTGGTAGGTCATATTTTGAGACATGCTGGATTGGTTAATTTGTTAGTGGAGGGAACAGTCGAAGGTAAGAACTGTAGAGGAAGACAGAGATTAGAATATATGAAGCAGATAATTGAGGACGTGGGCTGTAAGGGGTATGTAGAAATGAAGAGGTTAGCACAGGATAGGAAGGGAATGAGGATTGCTTCAAACCAGTCGAAAGACTCACGACAGAAAAAAAAAAAAAAACTGAAGATTTTTTACTCGCAGGTGAATTTGTGTTTTTCTACTTATATTATCTCACTCTGCGTCAGTGTTACTACAACTGATACTGCATTTAATAAAGGGATTAATGGCTTCATTGTGTCGTGATATTTCGATATGTGAATGTTTGCATTGTTGATTGAGTGAGTTCCATTGTAGTGAAACTCGCGAACCAGACATTCAATAGACAAGTGATATCTGACAATGCGGTGTGTATTTATTGGACTTCGGATTGGATTGTGCTGCGGACTGGTAAGTAAGAATTTTACCTTAACGAACCGTCATTTCTTACGCACTATATCGGAGACGAGTGTCTTGGCTGCTAGTGGAATGTGGATCTCGGGACTACCTTACGGTGATAACAAGAGATCCTACTAGCAAGTCTGTCATGGACAAGCTGACATTGGCTGCTTCAGAGACAATGGAGGGATTGATTAGTGAAGTTGTTCTGTTGTGTGGCGACGATCTACTTAACTAACATGACGAGTACGACATGGGTTACTCAACAAATGATGACATTTCTACATTACAAGAGGAGGCAACGACACGGGAAGTATTCAGATATGACGGAGAGCCATTCGTACTAGGTGCTAGTGAGCAAGATCAACAAACCTTTGAACCTATCATGGACAGAAAACAACGAACAGCTGAAAAACAAATAAAAATGGCAAGAACATCCCCAAGAAACCAAATAAAACTCTCCAACCGTTTCTCAGAATTGGCAGTGGAGGAAAACGGAAAAAATGACGATGAACAGAACATGAACAACGACAGCTCAGATGCACAAGGGGTGATGGAGCAATAAAAAGTACATATCCCGCCGATAGTCAGCTATCAAACGGGAAACCTATTTAAACTGAATGAAGAAATCAAGAAACAAATTACAGGACACCTAAAAGTAATATATAGAGGAGATATCGTTAAGTATCACATGGACAATACGGAAGATTATTTCAAATTAACAAACTATCTACATCAGAAAAATATTGGATTCTATACACACCAAAACACCGGATAAAGCGTCATTAAAAGTGGTAATAAAGGACTTACCACCAAATTTCGAAATGAGAGAGATTGTTGAAACCTTAGACAAAAGGGGATATCCAGTAGAAAATATCCACCAATTTAAGACAAGAGATAAAACGTCAAATGAATTAATACCTCTAGAAATATACTGTATAATCTTGACGCCTACAAAAAAGGCGCAAGAAATATATTACTAGCGAGAAATCAATTACACAAGGATTCATGTGGAAAGATACAAGGATAAAGAAGGACCATCACAGTGCAGACGATGTCAGAGGATTGGACATACTGGGAACTACTGTACCCTACCAAGCAGATGTGTGACATTTTCGGGGCTACATGAATGTAAGGACTGCCCGATAGCCCGTGAAACAAAAGTCAAATGTGCCATCTGCAGCGAAGATCATCCTGCATCTTGGCGAGGCTGTCCAATCTATCAGAAAGCACTTGCTGAAAAAATGAACAGGAGTATGGCCAGAAGAAAAGCAAAAGAAAATCCTGAACAGGAGCAAACTATCGAAGGAAACTGGAATCAAACCAAAAACTTCCCGCCAATTTATCCAGGTCAAGACAAAACAACATCGGAAGAATCCCAACAACAAAAAATAAATTATGCCAACGCAGTAAAAACGAAACAGACAACAGGAAACTACAGAAATCCAGGAAACCAATCACAGGAGGAAAATCAGACATAATAAAAACTACGCTGACAAAAATTGTTATTGCACGTGATATCTGTCAAAAATGGGAGCTCTATTGCAAGGCGTATTAGCATTATTTCAATAATGGCAAATAGAACCCAGATTCCAAAACGGGATATAAACATAGCAATATGGAATGCGAACGGGATAATGCAGAAAAAACATGAACTAGCCTTATTTCAACAACAACAAAATCTGGATATAATACTAATAACAGAAACGCACTTAAAACCACATCAGAGCTTCAAATTAAGAAACATGACCACCTACAGAAATGACAGATTGGGAGAAAGAAGTGGAGGAACGGCGGTGCTAGTAAAATCAACAATCAGCCACGCCTCGATAGAATTTAACAATTTGGATAATATTGAAGCTGCAGGAATCAAAACCCAAACAAGAGATGGCATAATAACAATAGTGGCAGCATATCTGAGGCCAAATAAAGAACTACTATGTGAGGATATAGAGAAAATTACGACGGTTGGTCCAAAAATACTGGTGTGTGATGATCTAAACGCCAAACATCCATTATGGAATTCAAGAATTGGAAACCCACATGGCAATAAACTACTTCAGGTGGCAGGAGAACTAAGCTTAAATGTCCTAGGTCCGGAGATACCAACCCATATACCGGCAAATCTTAATCATCAACCAGATGTCATAGATATCGTGATAACAAAGAATATTCCACGTATACTACAACCAATCACTGTAAACGAGTTATCGTCAGATCATAACCCGGTGATAGTCAAGATAAATAACTGGATGATTACAGCACCTCCCCCAAAAATAACAAAACAGATAGACTGGGGTATTTTCACATAGAATTACATAATTCATTCAAAACCACTTATAGAATGGAGAGCCAAGATGAAATAGATGGCGCGATAAACCACCTGACCAAAGCTATCCATAAAGCTAACCATAAAGTGTCCATAACAACAGTAAACCCGCCACCCAACTATAAAACAGACCTTCCAGAGGACCTTGCAAGACTAAAATACATAAAGAACGTCCACCGCAAAACAAATCCGAATACTGGCAAACTATTATGGAAGAAAACTGCAGAAAAGGCTAAGAGAACTAAACACTGAACGTTGGGAAGAAAAAATGTCAAAGCTCACATTCCAACACCGAAGCGCTTGGGGTTTAATAAGAGCATTAAAAAATCCTAAAACACCGACAAGGCCAATGACCACCGACGATGAGCAAATCTTCGAACCACTGACAAAAGCAGAGATCCTGGCTGATTATTTCGAAGACAATATGCAACTCCCATTATCTACATCTACATCTATACTCTGCAAATCACAAATACTGTGGGTGGCAGAGGGTGCTAAGCACCAATCCTAATTCTGCGCATTCCAATCCCAAACAGATCGGGGAAAGAAGGAATACATAAATGAATCAGTACGGCATCTTATTTCTCTAATCTTATCCCTCCTGTCATTGCGACCTAAATAGGTTGGCGGAAGAAGTATTTCGTTGCACTCGTAACTTAAAGATTTTCCCATATTCTCCAGCAAATTCAAACGAAAACGACATCGTCTGTCCGCCAAACAATCCCAGCACAACCCACGAATCAGCTCTGTGACACTTACGTAAGGACTGTAACTAGCAGTCACGAATCGAGCGGCTCTTCTCTGTAATTTCTCTAATGTGTCAATCAATCCCTTTCGATACGGATCCCAAATTCCACAACAGTATTCAAAATGCGGACGCACTAGTGTTTTGTATGCTATTTCCTTCGTATGAGCATTACAACTTCTCAAAATACGTCCTATGAATCGTAGTTTGGAATTAGCTTTGCCTACAACGGTAGTTCCATTCCATGTTGCTTTGTACTGTTACGCCTAGATACGTCAGGGAATCCACAGTGTCAACAACTGAATTGTTAACTTTGTACTCCTGAGCAAGCGGGGTCTTTTTATTACTTATGTGCATTGCCTTGCATTTTTTCCGGTCAAGTTTACAGTTAAGTGTAAGCTGCCATTTACGGCACCATTCCGAAATAACATCCAGATCGCGCTGAATTACTAAGCAATCGTCGGAGCACCTCACTTCCCTATAAATAAGTGCATCATCAGCAAAAAATCGCATCCTGCAATTAACGTTGTCACCGAGATCGCTTATAAAAATGAAGAAAAGAAGTGGTCCTATTACACTTCCTTGAGGAACGCTCGAAGTAACATCTAGTTTAGAAGAGGCTTCCCCGTCTACAACGACATACTGTGACCGACCAGTTAGAAAATCGCGTATCCATTCGCAAATCTGATCAGATATACCGTACGCTCGGATCTTCGCTAAAAGTCGGTTTTGTAGTACAGAGTCAAAAGCTTTCTGAAAATCCAAGAAAATAGCATCAACTTGTGATCCTGCATCAATAACTTTTATTACATCATGCGAAAATACAGCCATTTGCGTTTCACATGATCGGTTCTTCCAAAATCCGTGTTGGTATGCTGTAAGTAGCTCGTTTTCATCTAGTAATTTCATAACGTTAGAACATATGACATGCTCCAGAATTCTACTGCAAACAGATGGTATTACATCAAGCGAAAATAGAGCCAGTTGCGTTTCACATGATCGGTTCTTCAGAAATCCGTGTTGGTATGCTGTAAGCAACTTATACAGCAAACGGACGAAGGAAGAAGAAGAAAAAATCAGAGACTCAGTTTTCACATTCCTAAAAGATGAGATGACAGATTACACTGATTTGGCTACACCGACTGAAATAAGGAATATTATCAGGAAACTTAGAAACAACAAAGCCCCAGGAGAAGACAAAGTTACAAACTTTCAATTGAAACACTTGCTTAGGAAAGGAATAGTATTATTAACGAGAATAGTTAACAGCTGTTGAGAAAAGCCTACTTCCCAGCAGACTGGAAAAAAGCAAAAATAATACCAATCCCCAAAGTTGGGAAAAACTCATCCTTGCCGGCAAATAATAGACCAATTGGCCTTTTGAACTCCACAACAAAAGTGCTAGAAAGAGTTGTGTTAACAAGATTACAGAAGAAACTGGCTGAACAGAATACCATTCGCAAAGAACAGTATGGATTCCAACCTCGCATCTACACCTGGTTGAGAATATAAGCAAAGGGTTCAATCTTGGCAAATCCACAGCAGCAGCTTTTATTGATGTCCAAAACGCCTATGACAAGGAATGGCACCAAAATCTCATATATAAGCTAATTACCCAAACCACAGTTGATAGAGCAATCATTCACTTGATAAATAGCTTTTTGGAAAAAAGGACTTTCTGCGTAGAAATTCAAGGTGTGCGATCTTCAATACATCAGATGAGGACAGTACTCCCACAGGGATCAGTATTAGCACTTACACTTTTTAATTTATATACGTGAACGATATTCCGACCATAAATAATGTTCATGTCGGCCAATTTGCTGATGACACGATGATTTATACCACGGGAACAAAACATATGGAGAACATCACCAGAGTGCAAAATGAACTACAAAAAATAGAGCTATGGACTAAACGAAATAAAATAACGATAAACTCCGAAAAATCCGCAGCAATATACTTTAAACATAAAAGACCGGAACTAAATCGTCACCTGACTATATTCGGAAAGCAGATACCGTGGAAGAATCATCACAAGTACCTAGGAGTTACTATCGACAGAACTCTCACATTTCGTCAACATATAGCAGGAAAACGGCTAAACGTCCTAGGTATTATCACAAACTTATTTCTTATACTGATTAGTCATTCAATGAATCTAAAAACAAAAATCCATCTGTATAAATCATCAATATTACCAGCAATAACATATGGATGTCAAATTTGGGGAATAACGTCCAAAACAAACCTATCGCATTTACAAATATTACAAAACAGGTGCCTCCGCCTAATGCTAAATGCTGACAGAAGAACAAGAATCACTCAAATGCACGAAGTGTGTCAAATGGAAACAATAGACAGAGTGGTAAAAAGACTAACCGAATCATTCCATCAAAGACTCGATACATTACGCCAAACAGAAGACAGACTGCAAAACATTGGAATAACAGTCCCTAAACGGTGGCACAGGTACAAAGTGCCACTATCAATTATTCACTCACCAGTTTGAATTACCAACACATCAAAGGGGTTTTTACAAAGATCTCTCAGGAGGCCAAAATTTTCCCCTTAAGGTGAAAAATTGATAAAACAACAAGGATCTATTAAAGCTCTAGCCAGGACGCCAAAGGTGTCGGTGTCAGAAATAAAAGAACATTAAAAAAACCAGTGGTACTACGTTAATACCATTCAATGCTTGTTAATAATAAACTGGTTTTTTATGGTTTTGACAAATTTCTTCTATAATTTTAGAAAACTGACATCAATAAATATGTCATAAATAAAAAGAATCCTCGAAATGAATGCACGGGATTACTGTTCGTGGTCTTTAGATTGCAGATATTGAAGAGAAGAAGAAAATGTAATATTGAATATTTTATCAACGTTGAGAATTAATAATTAGCCTAGTAAACTTTGTAATTACACACGATATTTCAGCGTTCAAAATCTCATTAGCTATCTTCTGGTGAAGAAGATGACCGAAATATTGTGTGTAAAAACTATGTCCACTCTGCTAGTTATATTGATGAATACAAATAGTAAACTTTCAGGAACATACAGCTTACAGTTTACTGGAAAGATATTACTTTCTATAATGGAGGGAAGGTAAACGCTGGGCCTCGCCTTCGAAAGTGCGGTGTTCGCATACACGGTACGGACATCAAGTTTCGGATTGTCAGGATATCCCGAAATCAGTTCAGCCAAATGACTGAATGAATAGGTGTTTCGTAAAGGCCGTGTCAGATATCCTGCCCTTTGTTTCCTGACCCTCTTTCAGTTATTCTTCATGATCGGGCATTAGGCACTGATTAAAAAATGAAGATTTCATGATTTCTCTTTAGAAATAAGGTTTTCCAGGTGCATCAAACAATTCTTGTGTACCGTTATTTAGCTGGTAGCCCTGTCGTAAACAGTTTCAATCAATTACAGGCATACATTATCATCAAATTAGCCTTCTACGGCAGTATTCAAAAGTGATTCGATTCCATAACATTAAGAATCTCATGTAGATTTCATACAATTCCGAAGATCTCAAGGAATTGTTTTTGTACTTTTTGAATAATCAATAGCTTATTGGCGATATTTAAACTGAAGTGATGCAGTTTTCACAGAATTCAGTTTAATTAATTAATAAAAATATTATGAAAACGACAAACTAAAATCACAGAATTTACAGTCCTACTATGTTTGCTGGTCCGTAGCATGTTTGTCAACAAGTTGTATTCATTTTAGGGCTGGAGGCGTGACGTAATACTATTCTATCCATTAACGTATAGAATTCTTATACAGACCGTAGACTACGTAATTTGATCCATTACAATAATTTAGAAAACGGCTTACAAGTGGTTTGAGAAGCGACTCACATGTCCCACTTGTACCGAAAGCCCAAAAATTGTTTTCCTGCTACCACTGATAGTTTAAAAAGCACTACCGCACCCCATCTTCGAATATACAAGAATCTAGGCAATATTTCGTCTACTTTCACAGGTGATTTAGAAGACAGACACTGAAATTCTTACACTATCACCGGTGTCTAATCCCGTGCACACAGAATCACCTATTTTTGTTCGACCTTTTTTAATTATTTCGTAAATGTATCAAATCATCGTGTACATCAAGCTGCCATTTTGTCAAGTAATCAATTTTTGATGAGCTACATTTATATTTAGAAAAACATTTTATTGCATTTCGGTTTATGAATATATTCAAAATCCTTCTGAAATGATGGATCCGTTTTGGATAAGATGTGAAATGAAAATACCTTTGACTCATTATTTAATTTTTTTAAAGAGATTTCTTTTCTAAATCTTATGTAAGGTTTTTTCTATATTTAAATCTCGTGTACTGTATGTTTCAATGCCAGTTCAGAGTAAAATTACACATTTTTCAATGTTTCATGTTACAAATTAAAAAAAATCGCACAGCTCATTTTTATATATTTCGTTCCATTAGCATCGAGCAAAATTCTGTAAGAAACCATAAATTGGTACTTATTTTCCGTCCATAAATTCTTCAGTACAGAAACATTTTTGTTTGTAATCTAGTGACACGTTGCATTTCTTACGCTTTCTCAGAACGGTGTTCCCAATGTATTAGAAAGTCTGAGGAAACATTGGCTCACAAATTACGAAAACTGAGTTAGTGAATTCAACATAGAAAAGAAGTAACAGTATGGTAAGAATTCTTCGGAAACAATGCTCCCCCCTTAGTTTTTAATTTATTTTAAGAGATTTCGAGTAGAGCTGTCGATGTATTACCCTTGATGCCCTGAATATCATCATAATGTCTTTTCTTCCATATTTCATTCACCTTCGGATATATATATATAAAAGTAACTGGAGTCCGATCAGACCCGTAAGAATATGTCCTAGTTTAATTATTACAAACTGCCTCATAGAATGTTTTGTGAATTGACGCACTGTAATGTTATAATAATCACATGGTTTCAAGTTATCTTCTAATTAAAGTTTTGAATAATTTTCTAATCTGTTGGAACAAATTACGAAGAACAATCCTTCTGATGCCGTATAAGGTTATCAACATCATTTTGACTCTGGTTTTGTATTGATACTTGAGACGTTTCTGCTCTGTAGAATTTTCCTCGTACAGTTTGAAATTTAGTTTTACGGTGGCGTTTCATCACAGGTGACAACGCGACCTGCAACACTGTCTCATCTCTCCGAAAGGTCTTGACAAACTACGACTATCGGTTTATTCCATTTTTGCTGACTTTATTTTCATTCTTAGATTTTCAGCTTAGGTTATTTCAAATATTTCCTCGTCTAACTTCTGTTATACTTTCTAAGGGCTGGCGATAGTTTTGACTTACAGAACGTTTAACTTTGGCAATATTTTCCATTATTTTCACCAGTTCTGCTGAACTGATCTCTCTTCATCACAAGAAGTTTCGTTCTGACCGTGCAATGCCATTTTCTCGTGGTATCATCAACAAAATTTGTAAATAATTCGTATTTCATTTCACTTCATTTTTTGGTTGCTTTTCTACATGAATCGATATTTTACTGGTGGTAAAAATACATTTATAAATACCATTATTAACGGCACACGGCAAGACACACGACATGTTGACATAAACAGTTATTTAAGATATTAAGATTATTAAATTTATCGTAATTGTTTGCATAAAACACCCAATTGTAAATTCGTTTTCCGTTTAAGTTTTGTTTTTCTATGTTATGTCAATATTATCTTCAGTTTTCTATTGACGTTCGGTAATTTTATTTGGCTGAGGTAGTCCTCGTAGTTGTTTCCTTCATGTTTATGACCCTTACTTTTAACTTAGAAGTAGCTTTATCTATGATCACTTGAATTTAAAGAAAGCATTTCTCCCTTTGCATGTTTTGCATGCTATTCGCCAATATCATCCCATGTTTATATATATACTTGAGTATTAAAGACATTTTATTTTGCCATATTTCACCACTCCAGTTAATTTTTCTTGTCTCATATGTTCTTAAAACATGTTACATGCTGTACTATATTTCCGAAAAATCTTACGTGCTGCAATACGAAATTCGCGGTAAATTAATTGATAAACCCAGTTGCATCTGGTGGCTGCAATATTTCTGCTCAGCGAACAATATGTAATTAATAGTAAACGCACTTAATTTTCACAGAAAAATTTATTACGTATTTGTATGTTTGCTACAGGAAAATAACAATCATTTCCTAAAAGTTGCAGCAAATCGAAAGTGATAACTCTTCAAGTATATTTTCCTCATTCGGAGCACTAGCACTTGGTCTATCACTATGTCTAATTAATGGAAGGTATGTTTATAAAGGTGCTCAAAATATTAAGCAACAGTTGACGTGATTCGTCTTCATGTCTTCCCTGGGAAATAAAACAACTAAGAACAGTTAATTCAGATTATCACGTTCTGTAGCAGTTGATTACTGACTGTGTTGATATGTTTGTGCTTAATGCATCCTGGTAGGACACGTGTTGTCGAAGCACAAAGCCTTACCGTGAGGTCACTTGAATTAAACGTTGCTGGCTTTGAGCATAGCTGCCGGTGGTTGGGCAAAGACGTTAAGCGTTCGTGAAGTAATTATCAGGAACCAGTGCTTCAGACAGGCTTCATCAATTTCTGCAACCAACCAGTTTTCGTACCACGTTCAGTAGCGATATTGGATAGCTGCTGGTATAACGATTTAATTTACAAAACGTCGCTCACTTATTTCACCTTCAAATATATGATTTACTGGTATGGTAATGATTACTGTGTCTAGTGTACAACCCCGGTCGAGCTTACATCACAGCATGAGGCAACAGATAGATACAACGAGATAACTAACTGGAAAAATTTCTCTCTGTATGAAGTAGTAATCGTTTGGTGAGTACTGAATAAATACAATACCCTTTATACATATTCGAGTTTATGATAGGTCATTAACAAACTTTGTATTCTCCTGCACATAAAAAAATTAGCAGATTACATTGACGAAATATAAATCTGCTTAGTATCTAACGTGAATGAGTTTCCAGACTTTCTTTATACTGTGCACATACATTTCATTTTTCACGTACGTAGCAAGCTGTGCACATATGCACGAAACTGATCTGTCATGCAAAATTATATCCTCTTTTGAAGTTTGTCTGGGCTAATTAATAAAAACGGGTTAATTTGAAGATTATTACGTTTCTCAACCCGTGGTTTATCTTTCAGCTTTGGATTGGCCTTGTAGTCAGTTGCTGCATAATCAATCAAATCTCCAATTTTCTCTAATATTAGTTTTCATTAAATGTTTTACTTAGTTTTTACGTTACTAGCTGGTACCCACGACTTCGTTGGTGTTTTTAAAAAATTTGAATTGACAGCTACCGACACCTAACCATAATAATTCACGATGGGAGACTCGCTGCTATTACCCCACACAAACGCCAATGCTATATGTTATGTAGTTGTGGCAGAAAAGGGACATATGCGGAGACACATGTCTTTGGTCGAAATACGAAAATAGCCTTGATCAGCCACTTCCAACCACCATATCTCCCACACTCCCACAGTTACTGAAATTCGGCCAACGTTGTGATCTAAAGGTGACTCTTTGTTACTACCACACACAAACGCCAGTGATCTGCGATAGATAGTTTTCGCTGAAAAGTGATACACCAAGGCACATGCGTCTTTGGCAGAAATATGAAAGTGGCACAGGTTGAACACTTTTAACCACCATATCTCCCACCCCAACCGCTACCGACATTTAACCACCAGAATGCACGATATGAGATTCACTGCTACTACCACACACAAACATCAATGGTCTGTGCTATGTATTTGTGACAGGAAAGAGAAGTATATGGAGACACAAATTTTTGTTCGAAATATGAAAACGCCCTGCATTGACCAACTTTAATCATCATATCTTCCACATCCCCACAGCTATCGGCATTCGGCCAACGTTGTGCACGATAGGATACTCGATGCTACTTCCTCACACAAACACCAGTGACCTGTGCTATATATTTGTGGCTGAAAAGTGAAATATAGGGAAAAACACGTCTATTTTTATATATATATAAGATTAGGCAGAGATTATCTATACTGTATAATGCAGTCATAGAAAATTTGTACAACTACATACATTTATTTCAAAAAGTGGAATTTCAGTGCTCACTACTGATGACAGATATCCCAAAACCACAAAATTTTGAATTTTTGTCTGTCTGGACGAATTTCAATTAAACTACACACTTACGTCATCGGTTACGCTATAGGATAGTTTTTATCCAGTTTAGTAACATATTTCCCTATGAAACAGCGACGAAAACAGTAAATTCTGATACTTTCGTCTGTCTGACTATCCAAGCATCATGCAAAACCTAATTAACGTGCTTTAACGAAACCGTAAATGATGATAGCTTATGTAATATACAATATGGTAACATATGGCAAATATTTTCTTTGGATTAATAACTTTTTTCCTTATGATTCAGAGATCAATACTGTAAATTTTGACATATTTGTCTGTCTGTGCCCACGCCACGCATGTATTGATGAACGATCAGTGAACATAAATTGCATTTGTTATGCAGTACGGAGTATTTTTGTATCAGTAAAATCTGTATTTTTCAGGAATACCGCATTATTTATTTATCTTTAAGCTTTTGGCTAACATCCTACAGCCTTCATGAGCTACTTTATATTTCTTACAAATAGCGCCAAGCATGATAGGGTACTAAGAAACTGCCGTCTCTAAAGTTTTGCGTATTGTTCAAAATTTATACAGCCTCCGTCTGTCGTCGGGCCCCCCTCTGATCTTCACTCCACAGTAGCCTCGTGTCTTCAGATTTTATAGCGTGCCCGGTGTTGATGACATGAAGAACTACGACTGCTATTTTGTTTATAGTGGCGGATATGTTCCTTAAGCCCATCCGCCACAGTAGCCTCGTGTATTCAGTACAAACACCGCCACTATTGCAGGTGATTTCATAATCACTCGTAAGCTGGTTAAGGTGTAAACGGTATTCCACCCTGGGTAATAACCTTTTTAAGTTTGCTGTGAGCCTTATAAACTATTCGCACCTCCATCCGCTATAACAGTTTTCCAGTCCGGTCTGTGGTACCTTTTACGTATGGAAGAATGGTGAATTTCCGTGGAAAATTAGTGTCAAGTTGTAAGTTGAAGTCTTCCGTTGGTTTTGTAGATCTTAAAATCCTTGTGATGTTGGATTCACGGTGGGGTTGGCCAGAATATTCTTTTAACAGTCTCCATTTCTTCCTGAGTCACATATTGTCCTTGCTCTTAAGCTGAATGACATCAGTACGCCCACTTCGTTGCTGTATTGTCGTGCCAAATAACGTGCAAATATCTATCATTATTTTGTGCAAAAATCAAAACTAATGATCGTATTTCAAATAAAATACATACAGTAATAACGTATGTCTCAGTACAGGATGAGTTATATGCCGATATGTTACATTTCTGAAAACATTACATATTTGACAATATTAAAATTCACTTATCTCAAAAGAGAATACGCGTTTAAGTGAAATTTATGACACTGAGAGCTTAATAATTTCCCATAGCAATCATCACAAAATCTATACAGAAAAGAAAAGTAGTGTTTGTTTATACTTTTCTACAGATACTTATAGTTCTTACATAAACGGAAATAGTTCACTTGTTTGTCAGTAAATGGCAAAATTGGCTTTATATATATTGTTTTGTCTTTTATGTGTGTTCACGCCCCATATCGATCATCTGAAGGTAAGTGGTGGCTCATTTCCCTATCGTAATTTCTTATTCCTTTTCACTAATCAGCGCATTTCATTGTTTACCATATATATATATATATATATGCAAGTCAGACCCGGTCAATTCAAGTATTGCTTGCAAATAATCTTTGTTAACAATGCTGAAGTTTTCCAGTGCATCTTCCATAATTATAAAATTTTCCTAATTATGGCAATTTCTAAGAGTGAGTGAAGCAAATTACGTGCACAAACGTGTCTAAAACAGTTACATACTACCTAAATTCAGAATGAGGAAGGAGATCCAGGAAAGAAAATAAATAGGGTTGCACCTTTACTTTTTCTGCTCAGCCAACATTTCTTTGGTAATATATCTGGGGATTAACTGCACAAATTTCAAATTCCATGTGGACGGAGCTACCGGCACAGCTAATTTCTACCTAAAATTTAACAAACTTTTGTCGCTGTAACCACTATATGTCAAATGTAGTTACTTTTAAATTAGCACTATTTAATTAATCGTTATAATTTGAACATTTTCATTGATATGGTAGTAGTTTTAATGGTATTGTACTTTTTTAAATGAGGGAAACTTGTTTTTTCCAATAGCTAGCTATTTCTAAAAATGCTTCGTTTCGCCTGTACCAGATTTCGTACTTCAACATAATAATCATATTTATAAACTGAAAATATTACGCCAAACGATCGGGAAAAGAAGTTCATTTGAAACCAAAGTACACTTTCTGACAAAAAAAAAAAAAAAAAAAAAAAAATAAATTAAATCACTCACAAGAAGAAAAGGAAACTAAATGAAAATTCATGACATGAGGGAGAATGTGATGTCATTTCAGGGATTATAAAATCAAGTCAAATTTACAAAGAACTTGACGGTAAGAGCCAACTTATCAAGAATATCATAATGCCTCTAGCAGACAACTGTTGTTAGTGGTTCTTGATATCCTGGATACTAGCACTGCGACGGAGTTGACGTCCGATCTTGTCCCATACATGTTCTATCGTGGATATATCTGGCGGTTTTGGGTGGCTCAATATCACGCAGAGAGTTCATAGAGACTCGTGCCGTGTGAGTACGAGCATCACACTGTTGAGAAATGGCACCACGGTACTGTCGCGTAAGAAGTAACACATTAAGTCGCAGCATGTCCGTGACGTACCCTTGTGTCGCTAAGAATTTCCTCAATCACTACCAGCCGTCACCTGAATTCAAACCCGATGGTTCCCCACACCATGACGCCAGGAGTAACACAGCTGTGCCTAACTAACACATTGAAATAATTGGACCTCCCCCTAGGTCACCGCTATACTCGCCGACGATGGTCATCCCAGGCAGTGCAGAACCGCGATTCACCGCTGAACACAATGCGACGCTATTCATTGTATTCTCAGGGATGTTCAACGTCATACTGTTAAGTTGGCTCACACTGACAAGTTATTCAAAAATTTGACTCGATACTAAAATCACTGAAATAACAGCACATACCCTCACAACCCACGAAGTTTCATTTCGTTTCCTCGATAACTTCCAGGTGTTTCATTTCCCCCCCCCCCCCAGTGAGTGTATAAATGTTTTATTTATATTGTTTAAGATTATTGATGACCCTAAATATATTAGGTGCTAGAGTACAGATAGTGTTTCATCTGTTGTGGATGGGTATGATTCCTTATCTACAATCGACTCAGCGAATAGCGTCGGTACACACAGTGGCCACGGCGTCCCGACGTCCGTCAGAGGCGCCACGCGGGCAGGCGTCGGGTCAGTGACCTTCGTCCGAGAGCCGTGGACATTAAATCAAGTCGCCTCGACAGACGCCTCCTCGCAGCTTTAATATACGGCTCGACAGCTGAGCTGCTCGCCTGAAAAATGTCAGCGTGATTTATACCGTGGCTATACAGATGGGCACAAATAAACTCTCAAACACGGTACCAAGACGAGTTTCTTATCTTCATTACGAATATAGTGGCCCACAATACAAAACGGACTTTCGGATGGGTGTAGCAATAAAACAGCTTGAATTTCAGTGTCAAATCTGTTTATGAAGCTGTGTGATGTGCTGAAAATAAATGAATAATGTTTGCATCACTCTGTATCTCGCAGTGTACGCTCTGTGTACTCTGAAATTACAACTCGCATTGTTTCTAAAACCGGATAAATCTACGACGCATGGAAATACTTACGTTACCTTTAATGATTTAGTTTAGAAGTCAGCTGTTTTTAGCAATATTACCGCAACTTTTAGCAAAGTTACCCAACAAATTCTTCCAAATTTTGAGATTATTTACAGCTTCCTTATGTGTAATTTAAGTATTTTTCTGTAGTGATGGTTTCAAACTCGATATTTTCTCTAACACTAAAAAGCTAAGTTTTGAATTTAACCCAAAGATTTGTTACACTGTTGCGAAAGAGGTTGGCCAGTTTCTTTTCCTCCTTAGCTAACCTATCTCGGTAATCTCATTAGATAAATGAGACCTACAGTTCAAAGTGGAATCCGAAGTACAGAAGCGTTCTGGGGTACTTCACTTTAAACAGCAAGCTGTGCCAGAGGTGATGGTAAGGTTAAGGACCATGAAAATCCCCGCAGAGACAGGAATTCGAACCGCGACCTTTCGATCTCCAGTCAGGTGCCTTAACCGCTTAGCTACCAGAACGCCCTAAATAAAACATTCAAAGTCTTTTCTGACGAAGGTTTTATTGTAATTTACATCCGAAACTATGAACAATTCTGAACTTTTAGGTCTATTGAGGTTTTTTTTATCACCTTAATGTCTAATTAACCTATTAAGTTCGAACATTTTTATCAAATTATATTAATAAACTTCAGGTGCCGTTGCTGATAGGAAAAGATTTCATTGAAAACGCTGGTATGATGCCTAATGTTACTAATCGGATGGATCACAATAAACTAAATACATGACTGGAAGTATTTACCAAACCCATAGTGTCATAATCACGTTCCTCTTTCTTAATATGCCAACGTCGCCCAATGATTTTATGCAGATTTCCCTGCTCAGCTTCGCAGATGGTGGTAAAGCGTTATGGAAAGATTAAGCAGGTGATGCAGTTCCCTTGTTTGACGAGAGTCGTCCCCGTCGCCGAGGTGAAGCAGGACCGGGGCTCGGTCAGCGGCCCACGGCGTGGGAACGTCTGGTCGTCAAAGCCATCGGCGAGTTTGATTTACACCACGCAGAGAAGACTGTAAATTTCGGCGTCGGCAACACCCGCTGAGCCAACAAATCTGAGCGCAGAAAGTAATCTTACGACCGTCAGTGTGACGGCGCGCCAAGCTGACAAATAGGAAACGAGAACTAAAAATGCAAATTGGAAATCTCACTAACATATTACGCTGCAACGACTGTTGTTTTCTTCTTCTTTTTGTGGTGTAGTTCGTACTTGTATTCGTGTGGTTGTGAATGCGTTTACTGTGATTTTGACGTCGATTCTCAATACTGTTATTATCCCTTAAACACTGTATTATAATTTCGTAAATCATGAATGCAATGATATACAAGTTTTCATTCAACCATCAGCTTTCAGTAGTTTAGTACAGCGCTGAGTCTTCATTTTATGATCTATAAGTTATTTAATTGTGTGAGAGTTTAGTAACTATTTCGTTTTGACATAATCAATTTTACCCACATTCTTATTATTTAAGAAAGATAATCCAAATTTTGACGCACTTTCCACTACCAGCACCTACAAAACTACAACCAATGAATCTAATAATATACAAAGGTGGAGGCTTTCTCGGCGTTGTATAATAATGAAATTTTCTCGGGAAACCCTCGAGTGAGTACGTTTGTGTAACTGTGGCAGAGAATATGACCGCCGACATGTGGTATACAAACGTACTCATTCAGCTAGTTTCCCGAGAAAATTTCATCTTTATATATTATTTTTACTATTAAAGGCTGCGTTATTACGGTACTTCCAGTTCCAACGATACTGCCTCTGCAAATATGACAGCTTTCTGTCACCAGATTTTAAGTAGAACAACTGATATGCAATAAGGACTCAACGTGGCTAAACAAAGAATAGGATCAAATTAGGTCTGAAGGTTAACGCAAACTGTTAATACAGTTCACAATCTCAAACTATTTCACTCTTTCTGTAGGCATTTAATTTTCAGACTGGTACTTTTACATAGTCTGAAAGTACTCTTTTTCTGCTATTTCTGCCAATTGGGACATACAGCCCGTCCTGGTTCAAGGAGTATGCTGGGCCTAGAGATTCGGAGGATCTAAACTTTGTGTAGGTGCGAAGGCTACAAACGTTTCTTCAACCTACCACCTTCCGCGACTGTTACTGCGCTTCCAGCAATTAAGGATTTAAATTTAACTAAAAAATAAATAAAAAATCTCAAAATAGCAGAATTAATGCAGATGGTGACATTTATTTTCCTGAGAATAATTACTTTTGAAGTTGAAAAAAAAACAATGTTTGCTGTTTTAATATAAAACACTATGATCAATTACAACAACATAAAACACGATACAGCAATCAAATGATATTTCCAGTTTGGAAACATCTTTTGTATCGTCACATTGGAACAGAAGTACTGACTATGAAAATAGAAAACTGAAATTAATAACACAATGATTCTCAGAATAAAGTGATATAATAAATCAATTTGGTTTCTTAGGGAGGAAAAATACGAAGCAAAGAAAATATAAACGGCTGATGGCAAAATTTGATTATGTTAACTTATAACTCAGAATGAAGTTTAAACATTGTATTTATTAACAAAGACGTAAAGCACATTCAGAGTCAATATTGCAAAGAATAAAAAAAAGATACTCATATTTATTATCTGGATTGATACGTGAACGTTAGGAGGCCAAATAAAGTGTCGAGCGGGCACTTGTTACAAGTGAATAATAATAATTAAAAAAAAAAAACATGTTGGATATTACAAAACAGAGAAATTTAATAATCGTCTCATTTTCAGACACGCAATGTTAATTAATTTGATAAATATACAGGTAGGGAAAGAACCGTAAAAAGCTTATAATATTGAAATCTATTGAACAGATAGTTGTGATCGAAGGTTGTCTTCCGCTAGAAACAATATACTTCACACATCGTGAAGTGTAAGGCACTCCACTCACTAATTTCAAAAATGTTTAATCGTTTCTTGCGATATGTACAAGACAGTATTGTTTACAAGAAACACATTAATTCCAAGTAATTTTTGATAGAACACTGATAGCGTGAGAGGTAATTAGGTAACTGAGATACTACGCTAACTTAAGTTATTCAATGTAAACCAGCTCACAGGTTGTGGCATTATATAAAATTATTTCACAACAACGGTGTAAAATAACGAGTTTTGTGGATGTAGTAAGAGAAATAAGTAGTTTAGGATCATCAGAGACAATGTTCGATGCGAGAATTAACTGTTACCAAGGATTCAGCCAATGACTTTACACCTCGTTGATGTCTAGGTCATTAGAGGCTGAAAAGGCCTGAGGGCAAGGAACGGGAAGGAATTCTTCAGTGGCCTTCTTGAAGGAACCCTCCCGGCATTCGCCTGGAGTGATTTGGGTAAAGCATGGAAAACCAAATCTAAATTCCCGGACAGAGATTTAAGCCCGCGTCACCCCAAATGCAAGGCCAGAGCGTTAACCACTCACCCACCACGGTTGGTGATTAAGTTCAATTTAGCCACAGATTAATCTCCAACACATTTTCCTTCAGCATTCTAAGTACGTGAAAGGTAGAACGTGTGGCTATAAAATTTGTGCATCATACACATTCATCGACAACAATTAGGTTTCTAGAAAATTTTGATTTAAAATTAGTAGTAAACACATTGAAGTATGGGTATAAGTATAAAGGATTCCGGAAATGGAAGATGATATAGTTAATGCTTTGGTCAAGTAAATAATCGAAGAGCATGTTAGATACTGATTAAAATACTAAGAAGGAGACTCTTAAATATTCCTAAAATTTATCATGATTAACGAGTTAGTAAACTTTCTTGCTTGGGATGTATGTGACTGAGTCACTGAAATATTCATTATAATTTCCTGCACACGCACGGCGTAAAGACGAGCCTCGCTTGCAGAGCGTCCTGCACAAGCGGTTCGGAATGGCCCCCTTTTTTCGTAAAAATGAATTTATGATTTTTTTACGCCGATGGCAGGGCAGGACTCCTTTCAGAGCGCACATAACACCTCCATCTCCCCCGCAGACGGGCTGCCAAGCGGACCGCCGCATCCCCGCCAGATGCTCTTTATTTCATTGGCCGGTTTTACGTAATAAATCTGACAAACCATTTTGCCCTCTCCCTCTCTGCAATGTCTTTGGGGAGATAGCTCTGCGGATAAAGGTAGAAAAGGCTCCCGCTTACAAAAATAAAATGGGCAGGGGAAGAGGGAGGAGGATGGGCGGTAACTGCTGCGGTAGGAGGGACAGTAGTCACCTCGGCGGCCGCTTGGGGCGCTAGCCGTCATCATCCATCACGCGCCGCCATTGTTCTTCAATGACTGGGCGCACAGTTGCCAGTGATTTACTGGTCGGCTCTGCCTTGGCCTCCGCAGTTGTATAAGCAGCCTGCAGGACCTTCACTCAACAATACTCCATTGTCGTGGGGGACGCCCTCATACGCCAGGGACGCCGCGCGTCGCCGCCGCCGCCGCCGCCGCCGCGCCGGTGACTTATCTAATGGCCCCGGCAGGGACGCCGCAAACTCGGACAGTAAATCTCCCCTAAATCCGGAATCCATCCCCAAATACAACCCCTCTCCCGGCGACTGAAGGGCGTGGTCGCCGGCGTCTCTTGCCAAAGGCTGAGGAGGCGGCGGTCCGCACGTCGAAACCCATCTGTTCCTTCAGGCACCTCCTGTAACTCCAGCACGATGGTTGGTCCACAGATAGCAAAGCTAACAGGTTCTGTCAGGAAGAAAATATGATTTATACGTATCAGAAGTTGACATCTCTCTGGCCACTAAGGAACATCAATCAATCAAAAAATTATCTCCAGGTAATTCTAATATAAAAGTAGGCTGCTAATCCGGAGGTCAAGATCAAGAACTCTTCGCTGGAGAAGAATTCAAGTCTTTTAACATTAATGTTGACCATTTTCTGTCAAACAATTAACTAACCTCGCGTGCTATCCGCTATCATTACTTTTAGCGTGTTGTGACGTCTTTATGGTACTTTGAGAAGTAAAGGAGACCTACGGTTTAACGTGGAATCCGAACCAGGGAAGCTTTCTGGCGTACTTCAAATTACACAGCAAGCCATGCTAAAGATGAAGGTCGGGTTAAGTACTTTTGAAAATTCCCGCTGAGACAGGGATTCGAACCGAGGACCTTTCGATCTCCAGTCTGAGGCCTTAACCACTTTTTTATTTATTTCAAGAATTACAATTTTTACAACTTGTTGAACACTTACAGAAATATTGTTTCACATAGTAAAAGTAAAATTGAGATATCTTTTACCATGATTTAATGAGATTTCAGTAGAAATATTATTTCAAAGCCGTTATATCCGAGGCAGTGTTGCGTTTTTCAAGGTCTCAGTCCTATTGCATCCCACAGTGTATGGTGCTGTATATCTGTACTGCTGCATAGTTATACGAGAGGGCACAAATACGGACCGTAATTTTATCAATGTATTGTTTCAGTTTTTAACTTCCAGCTATCACTCCTGAGGAAATTTTTCGATTAATTGTTATGTAGGCTACAAAATGGGCAATCATCCAAACAAACAAAAAATGTATTTTTACGCCTGGGAACAGTCTGAAATCACTTCTGAAAAGTCTTGTGTCTGTTAAGGTATGTAAATCGCCACTGGATATTTTCCTTAATTTTGCTAGTATCCATTTCCATATTGGCGCTGAGATAGTGCAGGATGTGAAGAGATGGTTACAAATATCACACCACTCATTTTCTGTGATACCCAGTTCATAGAGTTTTCTTTTATACGGGTATAAATCAATGACTATTTTGTATATGGCTGTTTGTTGATCAGTAGATAGAGTGGGAAGACTAATATTTTTCCAAATGGTTTTCCAGTCTAGGTTAATTTTTGCTTCAATAGCCGGTTTCTTTTGAACCTTATGTAAAAGCAGTTCATATATTAATTTCGTATTTTCTTCAACTGTTTCCACGAATTCTTTGAAGGTATTATGACTTTTCTTAAGGAGCGGCGACTGGCGAAATATATTGTGGTTGCTGTTCCATGCGGTTGTAAATGTATATTTTAGAGTCTGATATTTGATAGTTAAAAGTTTTTATTGTTTTTCTAATAAAAAGTGCATCTGTCTTTAAAAGAATTGATTACATACCAAGTCCACCTTCTGACCTTGACAAGTACATCACCTGCGAAAAGATACGGCAGGTCTTCTATACTTGGACCTTCCGGTTTTTATTGAAAAACGCAAGTAAAGAGGCTAAACATATATCAACTATGACGTATAAACGAATTTCTTGCTTCAAGCCCCACTCTCATATCCACTTGGCATAGAGATCTGAGAGAAAGTAACGGTCGTTACTCCCATCACGATGATGACTGTCAGGAAGCTTCTGGCAACAATTTTTCCTATTATTTGATATTAAATACTATTTATCGAGTTATCATAATGCAACATCATAGATTGTTACTTCCTTATCGCATTCAAAATCCAAACACTTATGTGGTGGTATTATCCGTGCTTTCCAAAAAGTGCTTTCTCCTTTTTCTAAAAATAGTTTATGATGTTTTATTTAAAAACGTGATGAATAACAAAGTTTTTTTAATTTGTAGCTATCGATGTTAAAGTGGAAAGATTACACTTTTTCTAACTTGAAAAGTTAGTGTACAGCGTTGAGTCAATTTAATGTGTCCTTCGGCCCCAACATATAATTTTTTGAAAGAACGAAAGCTTAAGTCATGATTATATAAGAAAAAAAAAAAAAACTCTTCATAAATTATTAAATATTTCTTGTTAAACTCTAATTTAAAAATTTGGCTGACACTTTTTTTTATGTATGTTTGATACAATGCTGCGAACAGTAGTCTGGAAAAAGACAGAGGTTAACTTGTTTATACTGAAAATAAAAATCAAATTTATTTTACGCAGTCAATATTTAAAAATGGTTCATTCAAGATTTCATAAATTCATATCAAAACACCAATATTAATCCTATAATAATCCTATAATCATCTAAATAGAAATTCACGTATAATGTATGAGGTTGTATTGATTTCATGTTATTGTGATAAGCGTTTGGTTTTGACTGGGTTCATAAAAATGGAGACCCTTGGAGACTACCGGAAGGTTTCACAGTGCTACCCAGGTTGCCGCCACCTTCGCTTGAAGGCGCTGGCCAGAAATGTGAATCTTGTCGACATTACTCCATCTTCATAACATTCATGGTAATCATAGAATAATACAATACAAGACAGCTCACACACATACCTGCATAGTACATTATAATGTTGAAGTAACTTGGGAAACCTACAGACAGAACACTTTACAGCAAGAATATTTATATGCTACAAACATTACCTTATTATACAATACCACATTATCATTTTTCGTCCCGTATAAATGTGGACTTGAAACCTTATTTTTATTGTTTCATGTAAATTGCGGTGTCTCTTATATTTGAAGATCTGAAATTAATGTTGAGTATCTGTTCACCGACTGTATTGGTTCTGCGTTAAATGTGTTTACGTAACGTACACAAACCTCATTGACCTTTCATTAAAGCAGCATTTTATCACACATACTTTTTTTCTGCAATGTTTCTTAGTAATTCGTCTTTTTTTCTGTCTTCCTTTTCTGTTTAAAGCTTGTATGGAGGTGAAATTGTACACTCACTGAAAGGCTTTGTCTGCCAATTTTTTTTTATGGGGATGGCAGTAGAACCAAGGGTAAAGTATACACTATTCTAACATTTATTGTCCATATTGCATCAATCACGTATTTATTTTAAATTTTTGAAAAAAAAAAGTTTTAAGTGACTGATTTATTATAATCCCGTCCTTATTTTTCGGTCCTGTTGTATATAAAATTGGAATTTAAGGTCTACACTAAGCATCGCTAATGGCGCGCAAAGTGATTAAGTTTGTATGACAATTTCTTTGTGACATTCTGCTTGTTTCTACGGTAGAAGATGGAAACCGTCAACACATTACCCTATATGACACTATCTCTTGGAGGCATGATTAAAAAAAAAACTGGATCACTGTTTTTTTTTCTTTCTTTACAGAGCCATAAAAACATTGGTCACTTAATTAAGCATACAATGGATCAAACCAGCAACTCCTTCAAATTCAAAACAAAATCCAAATTATCTTTTTCATAAAAGTTCTATAATATTTAGTTACAAACCAGTTTTTTTTTGTCTTTTTTTGTCTTTAAATTATGGTAAAACACCAATAACTAAGACGAAAAAAAAATTATATAAAAAGTGAAGCTTTTTAACAATAACTTCTTCGTCGGATTCATGTCTGTTTTCGAGGAAATTGCTTGCTGGAGTTGGTCATTAGCGTCCTGATCGCCTAATTAATTCACTGATCTGCGCATCGCTGTTCGCTCTTCCCCGAGCGTTGTAAAAACAAAGAACGGGAAATTAGTCCACTAAACCTCGCGCGTAAAATTCGGTGTCAACAACGGAATCTTTGGCAATCAGTTTCGAGCTCTGCATAACCGTTCACAGCAACGGCTTTGCGCTCCCGCAGTTATAAAGCATTTTCCAGCGTAACGGTTACTGCCGCGCGGGTAATTTATTTCGTGCTACCTGCAGCCCATCAACAACCTCTACAGCACGTTGATTGGCCATTAGATGAAATTTCAGCGGAGAACTATGAAGCTCGTAGAAAGTGATGGGGCTATTGGGACTTACGTTTCGGCGGGCGCGCAAAGTAATTCCAAACTCTGCAAGCGGGCAGACGCAGTTCCGGTCTACCCCTCGCAGTACAGAAATGGAAAAGGTGTCCTATGAACAACAACAGGTGTTCACTGTACTGAAGTGTGCCGGTAAATAGACGACTCGTTCAGAATTTCATATCATATTCTGCATTCTCCCGTGTCACTGGACTTAGAAAAGTTTATACCGGTAACGATAGAATTTTCTTTTAAATTTTCCCTGGACTTCTCACCCTAGATTCTAAAAGCCTTTATTGCTTTATTTCCTGACATGTCCCGCATTTCCTTAACGACATTAAACAGTTTCTATAACTACTCTGTTCTTAGTCTCCCATCCAGTAACTCCTCCTCCCTTTCTCCAAATTACACAAATTCATATTTTGCTTTATTAGTCTTTTACGCAATCACTATGCAGTATTTTAGAAACGTTGTAGTTAACTCGTGATATATTTGGGTAAATAATATTAATCACGTTTTTACAAATCACTGCTTTATCACCTTCGACTGATGTATTAGTATTCGTTAAGCGTGACAGAGTTTGAGCTAAACCATTTGATAGGTTGGTAGGGCATTCAAGATGATACACAGAAAGGACAATATAACACCTCAACTTCCTTGTAATTTTCGTTTATACAGAACGACATTGGTTAGCAACACCTTCTGTAAACTGCAACTAACAAACAACTCGGTGATTAACGATTGTGATTCTGTATTGGAATGAAATTAGTGACCTAATGCCATTTGTTTCATATAGAAACACTGTTTTACTAGAACTGATATAACATTGAAATACATTATGTACAGTAGTTATTTAGAGTTTGTGAAAACTGAACCGTGTTGCATGATTACTATCAAAGAACTTATTCTTGGAGCATAAATTAGATCACAAGGCAAGAGGTACGGAGAGCATTGAGGAAATGTTAATTGTTGAGTTCTGCAATTTCCCAGTAAAAAACATGTTGAAGTTGTGTGGAGTACGCTGGCATTGATTGGTTTCAATATCTCGTTTACTGATTTCGTAATAAAGAACACACTACTACCTCTGTCGTTGAAGATTACACGTCCATAATATTGCATGTGCAGCATTCATGTCAGTGAAAGCTAGCTCATAAGCTTAACTAAACTCACTGCGGAACTGACCGAATAAATAAAAACTCGAGTGAATAAGAACAAATAAGCCATTAAAAGCCAATCTTACAGCGGGAATCCTGTAAGTAAGAAAGTAAGCAAGCCCATATCTCGTCGAAACTAGCTGAATTCTCGTAAATCGGGTTTGTCTGCAAACTCCGTACGTCGTTTCCAAGGTTTGTCACATCCCGCTGTTGGTCGGTAACCGCAAAGCTGAAAAAGATTATGGTATGCGGAAAGCTCTCCGATAATTCTCTTTAGACCGGAATCCCATAAACAGGAGATTCCTTAAGAGACAGGGTTGTTCCTACCAGTTCCTTAACATTCTCAGGCACACAATAACGTCCTGTCTTAAGCTTGGGCAGACAACAGTAACAACAAACTTGACTAATTTTATAGATATGACTCTTTCAGTCAGAACATACCTGCAATACCATTTTAATTTGATATCATAATATCTACCAGTTGGCACACTTATTCACCATATACCTGATTGCAAACGAATCTGAACAAGAACTTTGTATTAAGAATTTTCAAATTGGCCCATCAGGTGTCACAAGGCTGGTATTTATTGCGTCTCAGTAAAGTGTTCTGTTCACAGCTATAAATAAATATTCCAGCACCAGTAAATATTTTTGCAAAACATTTTTACTTCTCATTAAAATTTGTTGTCCACTTAATAGTATCAAGTAATTAGTTACAGAGATGAAGTAATCTCAAAAGCAATATCTTATACCTCGTAGTAAATCAAGATTTGTGAAACGATTATTTTTAGGTCGATTATATTGCGGTGTTACATGATTTACATTCACATTCGTAATATATGCACGTCAGTTAGTAGGTATTCATTGGAAGATGATCGTACCTGTGGTGGGTTTCTCACAGACCATTTGACTCCAAGGAGGATAGTGTTAAGGAATATAGATCAGTATTGAGTGTCTCTTTATTTATGGTTTCCTATCCAAACGTAAATGCGCCATATTGCTGTCACCTCGTTGTCTGTTCACCTCTCACAACATTCTAGCGTACAAACGAAGTACGTTTGAGACTTCAAATTCACATATGTGTTTGATTGACCGAAACTAAATAGAGCATTTAAAATTTTGAGAATGTATTTTCTGCTTGTGTTCCAAAGGAGTAAAGGGGGCCAAAACTGTTTTCTTCTACTAGAACGTATTGGATTTAGATGTTTAGATCTCGTCAAGTAGAAGAATGAAATATTGTTTTACATCTTTTTCCACCGTCAAAGTTATCAGTTTTTGTACCAGGTCTCTTTCAAAAACACTGTTGTCTAAGAAGTTGAAACTTGTCCCCAGTATAAACCATCTATAAACAATAAATAACAAAAACATTATTAGCTTTTTTATTATTTCTTGCGTATCGTCAACGTCGAAATCATTATAGGCGGAAACAACTGGAGGGGGAATGGGAAGGAATTGGGCAATAGCTTTCTGACGGAACAAGCCCGGCATTCGCCTGGAGCAATTTCGCGAAAGAATGGAAAACGCAAGTCTGGATCGCCGGATAGGGATTTGAACCTGCGTTCTGCCGAATGCAAGACCATGGCATCAGCAACCACGCTGTCACTTATATTTCACATACTTTGTATTTAAGTTGTGAGGAAAACAAACAAAAGGTTTATTGTTATATTTTACTCGCCGAGTACACGGCGTTGCCTGGTCTCATTGGAATTGATTTAGCCATATACTATTTTTACTTTCCCGATGGGAATCGTGTGTTCAAAGTTTCACTAATTTGGCACCAGCAATTTCCAGAAGTAAAATAAACATGTATAAACCCCAACAATTCCCAGAATGGGGTGAATTAGATGCTGTTATATGGAATGTCAGTTTACATTTTGGTCTAGGCTGCATTTTAACTTAATCACTACATCTTTTAAATTTGTTGTTTCATAATAGAAACACATTCCGCGCACTAGTACATACCACATATATAAATCTGTATCAGGAATATATCTATTTGTTCCGGGATCACGTAATAAAATACACATTTTTAATGGATTTCCACAACTTGAAAGCTTGGGGTCCAAGTTAAACTCTGAAGTACGTGTTGAGACATTAGGACACATTTATTTTATGAGGAATCTGGCTTAACTTGAAAACGGTTGAATCGGTATTGGCGGGATTTAAAACTGTAGGTTTCTGTAAAGAATACTGGAAATTAATAGGGTTGGGGGTAATAGGAGGTTAGGGATTTGGCGTTTGCAAACCGAATGCAGGCATTATTTTTCTGTTTGTTTTATAGTACACGTGTGTAAAATTTCTACACAATCGGACAGAAACTGTAGCGTTGACTAAAGAACATTAACAAAAAAAGTTAAGGGGGTACAAAAGGGATTAGGGGCTGTGCTTTTGTAAACCCAATGTAAACTATTTTTCTATTTGTTTTAAAATATACATGTTGAAAGTTTCTTCAGAATGATATAGAAACTACAGCTTTGAATAAAGATCACCAACACAAATTAATTGGATTGAAAGGAAGAGAGGGGTTGGGTTTTTGTAAAACTGATGAGTACAGCAATTTTCTTACGTGTGCAAAGTTCCATGGGAATAAAAACTGTGGGTTTGTATAAAAGTTAAGTGGTGTAAGGGGGAGAGGGGTTGGTTTTTTATTTTTATTTTGGTCAGAAACCCTCTCCATGAGAAAATAAATATATGTGCCAATTTTCATAGTGATTGGTCAAACGGTGTCGAAGTCTATTAATCTGGGATATATATATACCAACATCCATTTTTATATATAAAATTATGTTGATATTATTGTCATATATTAATATTATTTTTTGAAAGTGGTCTTACGTTTTATGACATTGCAACTTAGTGATAGCACCAGCAGTTTATCATATTGAACGCTACCGGCAATATGAAGAGTCCTATCAGTGACTAACTCTGAATGCAAACCCGCATAACGCTGACATCTCTAGACGTCCGCCGTCACGCTATTGACCATCCTTCTGCCATTTTATGATTTTTATTTTACTTTTAATTGAAAAAAAATACAATGAGACTAATTAAATATAATAAATAAGAGTTTACGGAAAAAATCGGTAATATCGTATCTATAGTAAATTATATATATATATATCATTTTTTCAACAAATTGCGAACTAAACCTTCAAAAAAATTTGATTTAAAAAAGAATGAAAGTTGTACGTAATTTACTCGAGGTTGGAGCTCACAAATATTTCAACACAATTTATAAAAAAAAAGTATATTTAATTAAAAATAACAACAAAAAAACGTTAGTCAGCAAATATATTTTGAACATTTATTTATTTTTTTTATTATAAAAAGGAAAGTTAATCTAGAAGGGAATTGCGAAAGATAATAATTTAAGTTCAAGATTTGAGAAAAATAAAATTTATTCCGAATTTTACAGCAAACTCCAAATTACGTATTACAAATTAAATAAATTAAATAAGACTTACCTTAAAATTCTTCTAATTATCAAGTAGATGGGATAAATTAATCAATAGAATAATATTTTGCACTTGAAAAAAACACTAAGTTTGAAAAATTATTAAAAAAACACCAGTTATCCGATTTGAAAACGGTCTTCACTCGGTGAAAAGACTTTAATGAATGACTGAGAGAAAGGGTGAGCTCATAGGCCAGGTACTGGAATCACCAACCTTCTACACAATAAGGACGTCTCAAGCCGTCCACCGTCACTGGGATGCTCCCTAGCGCACGGCCGAAGACGTCCTCAGCACTGAACGTGTTAAGTGGCAACGAGGCGCGGCGATGAAGAGCTGTGGACCGTGATTCCGCTATGTAACCTGAAAATGTGTCAGGCGTTGACCTTTACACTACCTCATGCAAGACATTAGTGTACGGAACCCTAATTTCTCGAGGCTCGAGTAGAACTATCAACTTGCTCTTATTTTTTACGGCTAGCTCTGGATGCTATTAAAGAGCGGCAAAGTACGAGAAAAGAATGAAAATGTTATTTATAAGGAACAGAAATAAAATAAGCTATTCTCCTTTCTGATTTTGGAAGCGACATAAACCGGTCTCTAAATTCAGCATCCGAAATGAAACAAAGAATCTTCCGAGTTGATATCTGGAGATTTGTGCCCACTCAGAGGATCGGTTGACGGCTTAAAAAGTTAAACTAACACATCAAACTCACATTCTGTGGTTCTTTAAAAACCATCTAAGCTGTTGATAATTGTCTTCTGAACACTCTAAATTAGCACAGTAATTGTAGGAACAAATTGAGTATTATGTGAAACAAAGTTTCTTACACGTGTCCTATATTTCGCTGCATACACTGTCAATTCTAAAAAGTTTTGTAAATATTGGGAAACAGAAGATAAATTTTTGTCCGAGAGGGCAGCCGCTGGAAAAAAAAATGGCACTGTGAAACATTAATATACAGTGCTTCCTGTACTTTCCTAAACTGGAGTCTATTTGCTGATTAATTCCAATCCTTTCAACACTCTTCCTATATTATTTTTACGGCTAGAACTTTTAAAATATGCTAGCTGAAATACTTATCCTTCAAACCTTGTGATGTGTCCCGATACAAAGCGTTTCACAGAACTCCCTTGCGTCGACATATGACTGAAGCCACAGCAAGTTATTGTTCACATCAACCACAGAAAATAAATCTTGAACATTTTTATGTTTAACTGAATAAAACTCAAATTGTTCTGCGTTCTTCCTTCTCATCATTTGTTTACCATAAGAAGAGGTGTCTATTTTAAGAATATTAAATTATTTTTAATTAGCGTAGTTAGTAACACCATAGCCACAATTTGCAGTGTGGTGCCGCGTGTCGATTGTGGGGAGGCTGTGTGGTGGAAGATCTTTAATTTAAATAGTAATTTGCAGGAGCTGTGTCGCAAAAACAACTGGGGCTTCGTCGACCTTCGTCCGATGATAGCTGCCAGCTGGGACGCATTTGACAGGTCGGGCGTCCACTACACACCTAGAATGGCGTCCAAGGTGGCTGCTAAAATTTGGAACCGCCTTGATATGAATTATTTTTTAGGAACAGCGTGAGGCCCGAGGATCCTTCATTTCACCGAAGAGGATGTGCTGATAACATAGAAGCTGGTCCCGGTAGGGATGGCGCGAATAATTTTAATATTACAGCTCCAATTACTTCACCCGTTTACCGTCAGAGTGCGAATATTAAAAATGCTATTTTAGACTCCACAAATAACAATACGAAGCAGCTAAGGATAATGGTACTAAATTGTCGGAGTATTAGAGGGAAAGTAGCGGATTTTCACGCCTCAGTTGCGACTAATGATATCGATATAATACTTGGAACCGAGAGCTGGTTGACGCCTGAAGTTGAATCTAGCGAAGTATTTGGCCCTCATTTCAATGTTTTTCGGAAGGACAGAACTGTCTCAATGGGCGGGGGTGTGTTCGTGGCCGTAAGTAAAACCGTTAATTGCTCTGTCGTAACTGAAACGGAAAATTTTTGCGAGTTAATATGGGTCAAGGTAAAAATTGGCAAAAATTTAAAGTTCATACTCGGGTCATTTTATCGACCTCCGGATTCTGATTTAGCTAACGTGGAATACTTCAGGGAGTCGCTTAATAACATTTACAAAAAATTTCAAGGACATATATTGATCGTGGGTGGTGACTTTAACCTACCGTCGGTTAGGTGGGACACATACACGTTCAGGTTGGGTGGAAGAGATAGGTTAATAACCGAAACGTTCCTAGAATCATTTGCAGAAAGATCTCTTGAACAGATGGTCGAAGAGCCAACACGGTGCCACAAAGATTCCTCGTCCATTCTGGATCTTTTTCTAATTAGCAATCCTGATATTGTAGATAAAGTTTGTATAGAAGACGGTATAAGTGATCACAAGGCGGTTGTGGTAAAGTTAAACTCCAGTCTGAGTTTGAAGCATGACAAAGAGAAACTCGTGTTTTGCTTCGATAAGGCAAACGATGCGGGTATGGTTGACCATTTTGCGAAGAATTTTGAAACGTACACGCTAAATACAAATGTTGAGGAACTTTGGTTTAATTTAAAAGAACTAATATGGACCGGTTTAAACAAGTTTGTTCCTAAGAAGTGTATTAAGGTCAGTAATAACTTCCCTTGGTTCAATAGGGAAGTGAAACGTTTGCTCAGGAGGCAAAGGCGTTTACATGCCTCGGTGAAAAAATCGGGGGACTCATCTAATCGTGCTAAATTAGTCCAGTTGCGTGCGGAAGTGCGTAAGGCAATGCGCGATGCGTTTAAAGAATTCCAAGCCAGGAATTTATCCGAAGATCTGATTACTAATCCAAAAAAGTTCTGGTCGTATATCAAAGTAATAAGAGGCTCTCGTAAGGTTATGCCGTCGCTGATTAAAGAAAATGGTGAATTATCAGAAACAAGCGTAGAGAAAGCAGAAATTTTGAATGATATATTTAAAAAGGCTTTCACGATAGAAAACTCAGAGGAGATACCGATATTTAACAATCGTACCGACAAAATTATGAATGATCTCGTTCTTGATGTCGAGGGAATAACTAAACTACTTATGAATGTAAAAACCAATAAGGCTCCCGGACCAGACGGTATTCCTACAAGATTCTACTCAAGATACGCAAAGGAAATTGCACCGTATTTGATGAAATTGTATACCGTCTCTCTGGATCAAGGAAAAATACCAGCCGAATGGAAGACCGCTATCGTAACTCCAGTGTTTAAAAATGGGAATGTTAATGATCCTCAGAATTATAGGCCGATCTCGTTAACTTCAATATTTTGCAGGATTTTAGAACATATCATCTATTCGAATGTCATGCGGTTCTTAGATGAAGGTGAGCTTTTAAATCCAAATCAACATGGATTCAGAAAAGGCCGATGCTGCGAAACACAACTTGCACTTCTAATTCACGACTTGTGCCGAATTATAGATGAGCAATCCCAGGTTGATTTGGTTCTATTAGACTTTAAAAAAGCTTTCGACACTGTGCCTCACACTAGGTTACTTAGGAAACTTCGCGGTTACGGCATATCTAGACAAATATGCGACTGGGTTGCAGACTTCCTGAAGGGCAGAACACAGTGTGTAGTTCTCGACGGTGAGCGTTCATCACTTACTGAAGTGGGGTCTGGAGTTCCCCAGGGAAGCGTGTTAGGGCCTCTGTTGTTTCTCATATACATCAATGATCTATGCGACATAATAGGGGGAATGAAAAGATTATTTGCCGATGATGCTATAATTTATCGCGAAATCAAAACCCTGGACGACTGCGCTTTGTTACAAGACGATATTACGAAAATAATTGCGTGGTGTAAAGATTGGCAGTTGGAGTTAAACGCTAAAAAGTGCCAAGTCATGCGTGTAAGTAAAAAGGTGACACCATTTAACTATGAATATACGATTAATGACACTGTCCTTAGAACGGTAGATTCCGCTAAATACCTAGGGGTAACAATTCGTAATAATTTGTCGTGGAATGAGCATATTGAGAATGTAATGGGGAAAGCAAATCGTATACTCCGATTTCTAGGTCGTAATTTAAATCAATGCACTCAGGAAGTTAAATCGATTGTATACAAGTCACTAGTACGTCCTCACTTAGAGTATTGTTGTTCTGTATGGGGTCCCCATCAAAAGGGGTTAATGGAGGCTTTAGAGAAGGTCCAAAGAAGAGCCGCCCGATTCGTGACAGGTATATATAGTTGGAGGGAAAGCGTAAGTGCGATGTTGAAGGAGTTAGGTTGGGAAGACCTGGAACACCGAAGGCGTTGCTCTCGACGTAAGCTAATTGAAAAATTCACGACAGATGTATTTCGGAATGACAGTCAGCAAATATTGCTACCAGCAACATTCATATCTCGAAATGACCGTGAAAATAAGATAAGAGAAATCAGGGCCAGAACCGATTCATTTCTGTACTCATTTTTCCCACGAGCGATTAGGGAATGGAATAGAAAGGATTTACCGGGCGAGTAAACTTAAAATCCGACAGGAGTAGCTTTCGATAAAGCACTCCAGCCATCCTGATCTGGGTTTTCCATGGTTTTCCCAGATCACTCCACGCGAATGCGGGGATGGTTCCTCACAATAGCCCATGGGCGCCTCCTGCCATATCCCTTATAACCCTTCCAAACCATAACCCTTCTCGATAGGTGCTATGCACCCTCCGCCACACACTTTTAGTGAATCGCGGAGTAATAATAATAATAATAGCTAACCAGCGGTGTCCTTCCACCTGAAAAGTGACTTAAATGTCAATAATCTCCAATATAGTTTTAATGGAGTATTATTCAGAACTTCCTGACGTCTTCTGCACTTAGTGTTGCCTTCATTTTAATGTCAGTGACACAATAGGCGTATTTATAAAATGCGTTACCATTGATATGTCAGGAGGATAAAGTGGTCACTTTCCTTAAGAAGACTCGTATTTTCGACGTCTATGTGAGATATGTCGTTTGAAATTACTTTTTCTTATCGTTTTCTATGTCGTTAAAAGGTTTCATATATAGGGTTGATTCAGGAGGAATTGTAATTGCTGAAGGAGGTGGTAGTATGAACAATATTGAGTCAAAAAAAGTTCATATAAACATGTGTCCGATTTTCATTAGTTTTGGAGATAAAGGTGCTGGAATGTTATGCATAAAATAAACCTCAGAAGATGACAAAAAACACACAAATCACTGATTAAAGTACTTTATTCATACAAAAACATACAAAAATTCCACAAAAGTTAAAATCCCACCATCGACTTCAATCTCTTCGTAACAGTAAGTGTAGGTCTTCTGAGCACGTCTTGGTTTACAATGCGAGCGAGTAATTGGTCTCTTTTGTTTGCTTTCTCTTTGTACACATCGTTTTTCAAACATCTCCACACAGTAATCTGACGGGGTAAGGTCCGGCGACCTTGGTGGCCAATGAACGTGCCCGGCGCAGCCGATCCAACGGTCAGGCAATGTTAGGTTTAGATAACTTGTTACGTCGTGGGATTTTAGAACATTTATTTCAAACTTTTATAAAAAAAAAATATGTGTGTGTTTTGTATCAATAAAGAACTTAAATAAGTAATTTTTATGCTCTCGATCATTTTATGGGTTTATTTTATGCATAAAATTCCAGACCTGTATCTGCAAAACTAATGGAAATCAGACGCAAGTTTAGTTGAAATTTTTTTCTCAATATTGTTCATACTAACACCTCCTTCAGCATTTAATATACCTCCTGAATCACTCTGTGTTACACTATGATAGATTTGTCTTGAAGCTTCATGCCACTTTGACGTCATGTTCATTAAAAGCGAAAAAGGCCTGAGGTAAGAAACTCGGTAATGGTACAATATTTTAAAGGAATCTTCCCCCTATTCACCTGGAGTGATTTCGATAAAACATTGAAAACCAAAATAAGGGTGACCTAACAATGGTTCGAACCCACGTTATCCCGAATGTTGGTCCCCATCTTTTCCGCTTACCTGCCAAGGTCGGTGAGATAAAAAGAACATAAACTGTCTAAAATAAGATTATTTAGATTACGATTCAGTCAACTGGAATGAGAGGTACTACATCCAAATCAAAATCTACGGACACCTTAATCATCGAGCGTATACATATTCCATATTATCTTACCAGTTAAATTTTTGAACATTATGAAATTAGTCCTTTATAAATATAAGCAATGGATAACAGGAATGTCTGAAATGGTACAAGGCGCTTATATGGATGGTGTGAAGAGATCATGAAGAGCAGGGCAGGAGGGAGGATCGGCGTGACTTTTTCGAGAGCTGAGCCAGTGAGCTGTGCCAGCAGGTGGAGGGGCGCAGAGCTACGGCCGCTCCCCGGTCGGCCGTCCATCTTAGCGCGTCGCCTCGTCGCCTTCCTTATCAGGGGCCGGCCAGCTAGCAGCGCTCCGGGCGGCCGGACGCTCAACTACGGCGCTGCCGGACCTTAATTACAAACTCCCTCCAGCGGGCCCCTCCACCGCTCCGTCCCTCCTCGTCCTCCACCGCGTCCTTCCTCCACCCGCGTCCTCTTATACCCCCGCTGCCCGCGCCCCCCCCCCCCCCAGCCATGCAAGAGATCACACACACACACTACGGCGGTACTGCCGTTGTTGCTGGAGTTTGAGCGAGCGAAGCATGGCTCCGGAAGATTAGCATCGGAGGGAGACGGCGGCGGGGGTGGAAGGGGCAGGGAGATTATTCCGCCTCCTGCTTGATATTTACGAGCGTCACTATCCCGTAGCTATTACTGTGTGTGAGGCGGCGGACGTGTATGTGTGCGCTCGGCAGGGCGGAGGGGTGGACGAAGGGGTGGACGAAGGGGTTGCGGCGGTGCTGTGTTGTCCAGGCCAGCAAATAAGAGAGGAACAGCAAAGCCAGCAGCAGCGGCAGCGGCAGCCGGGTCCGCAACCACCGGTTGATGGCCCAGCGGGGGCGCGCACACTCCGTGACTCGCCGCTTCCTTCAAGACTAACAGCTGACAGCGGACATTTTTATTACTGCGGCGGGTCCGTCCCGGCGGGTCCCAGGTCTGACGCAGCAGCCAGCGTATCGGAGCCGTATTGATCCGCCGCCACGTGGACACCGCCGCCTTGCCTTCCGCCTTCGTCCACCTCGCGAGCCGCTAACAAGTGCTAATGGGATCGGCCAACCGACCGCCGCGCCACCCGGCCAAGCACACACTTGCCGCCAAATGGAACCACAGCTTTCCCCGACATCGAACGGTATAAATTCGAAAAAGAAAGTGTTTAAATAGCTTGTAATATTTCATTAAAAATAACATTCAAATTCACGTTCCATCATTCCCATATGCAAGTAAATTTGAGTAAATGTAATCTCCATTCGAGTAGCCTGGTAGATTAGTAGTTAAGGCGTCTGACTGGATATAGAAGTCTCCGGTTCGAATCCTTGACAAGGTGGAGATTTTTAAAGACCCATGACACGACCTTCACCTCTGGCCCATTTTGTTGTATAATGTATTGTACTCCAGAAGGCTTCTCCTTGTTATTTTAGGCAAGGACCTCCAATACCAGGTGAAGTATACATCCTTTAGAAGAATCGAACCAACCAACGGTGGAATATCAAGCTTATCTTCACCTCCATCAGTTTTCCTAAAGATTTCCCGCTAAAGGAACTGAAATTTTTCAAATAAACTCTTATCTACTGTTGATGGAAATTTATTTTCTTATTCCATTCCATGTCTACCGTAATGAACAGAGCTCGTACTATCAACAAAACAGCGTAGTAACTGGACTGCAATAAATTTTGTTACTACGCGCGAACATCAGCTAGTGTTGAGCGTCGCAACTGGCAGTCTGCAAGTGGCGGACGGTCATCGCACCCCTTGGGAAAAGGAGCTACGTGTAGCGTAACGTATATCTACGAACATTGGGAGAACCACACACGGATACAAAAGCTGTTGTGAACCAGAAGGAATGAGCGAGGCAAGTAGATGTAAACGCTCAGGTGATCCTTTCTCTGCGGTTGTTATGTTCGAACGGACATGTCAGTTTACGAAGATTTTTGACCTGATGGCATCAGTCATCGATCTAGGTAAGCAACGCGGGCTTTCTGCTGGCGAGGAGAGAGAGGAAGACTGAATAAGGCACAAGGTTCACGAACAGTTATCGATTAAACTTAATCATTATTTTCCAATCTCCAAAAAGCATCTTCGGAAATTCTGGTGACGTGGATGAGTGATAGAATGTGTTACCAAACAAAAATCTCATTTTGAAGCATTGCTGTTCTGAAATTTTGTCCACATGAGGAATTCGGGAGAGGCTGCCATTGGTGGGACGAGAAGACACTGGACGGAGTGGTAGATGAGTCGCTGTCTACGAACAGGAGAGACGCAGGTCCTGTGGTATCAGCGATCATATCACATGTTCGGGATCGTGGTCTTGCGATCTGAACCATCACAGCGCATGGTTGGCATCATAACCTGATGGTATGTCATCCTGATTACGTAGACTTCCGCAATCGTTGTCTATGTTATCTTGGTTGTCCAGGTGGGACCGCGTCAATTTTTTTTTTTTTGGAAAATGACGTTTCAGTCATCAATCTGTGGCTTTCATCAGAGAACTACAATGCCTGGGTCCGAGGCATGGTAGTTTCACCTGCACAATCAAGATAACAAAGTATTCCGTACTATTAGACTTCACGTCTGAACGATTGGAATCAAGCAGACTTTGCTTAATGTCAGAGGGAGTTCACATAAGGCACATAAGGTTGTATGTGTTGACGACGTCTGCTGAGGCGTTATGTTGAAGACGGCTACAACTGCAGTTACACAGTAAAGTGCTCCATCGTTCCATCGTTTTTCTGGACACGATGTTTTGAACAATTGGTTGTTTTCACATATGACTCATGCTATGGCATCTTGAGTAGAGAAATTAACGTGGTTGAGAGTCTCATCCTCTACCAACTTATAAAACTGAGTTTAAATACAGCCGAGAACAAAGAAATGTGCAGTAGAATACACTTCAGTGATCACGCTTTTGAATTAAAGTAATGTACTCGTACATCAAACCCTGCGAGTCCACTTAGATTATACATTATTCTTATAAACATTTAATATTATTTTATTGCTTTTTAGAGGCGATTATCTTTTGTTAATCATGTAAAATCAGAAGTTTCGTGTCGTAATTAATTCAATTTTAGCATATAACGGTCTGTGCTGTAGGATGGGGAGTTACTTTTGATACATTTTTGATTGTTGATGAATACACATAACTATCATACTACTTTTTCTGCTGGAAAAAAATGAACCAACATAAAATGCAACAAACTATTTTCTGATAGATCGCTGTTTCGTATGGTACACTGTCTACGTCCTAATGTCCTCAGGCGGGAAGAAGTTGCTGACCCTTTGCCTCTGCGAAAATGACGGCTAAAAAAATCGTAGCCACACTGATCCGTCAAGCATCCCTACTTCTAATATTTCGGTAGCTGATCACACAAATCGTTTTTACTGCGGACAGTGTTTAGAAACAATTTTGGAACATTTGTCATAATCTGTAACGATGAGAATACTAACATAGAGATAAATCTGTATAGTATCTAATTCCATAACCCGAACGTTCTGCCATGGTGAAATATGTTTTGCTAACTTTGCAAGGTATTATGCAATTAAGTTATAATCATCTTATTATTATATGAAATATGTTTGCTAAATATGTTTTGCTAACTTTGCAAGGTATTATGCAATTAAGTTATAATCATCTTATTATTCACTTGTAAAGTTCATTTCCACTTTTCATTCTGATATTTTATTGCCATGTATTATACCTATTTTTACCTTCTATTCTGTTAAATAGGTATAGATAAATTTATGGAAATGTAGCTTGGTTCTTTGATGGAAATTAATAGATGCTGGAGACTTAGTGGACAAAAATATTATGGCTTGAATGAATTGTGTATTTTTTTATTTACACATCGTGGCGTGCAGATCATTAGAAGCGGGAAAATACTGGGAGCAAGGAATGGGAAGGAATTTAACCATAGCCTTTAAAAGGAACCATTTCGGAATTCACCTGGAGTGATTTAGGGAAACCATTAAAAACCGAAATCTGGATTGCTGGACTGGATTCGAATCCACGTCCTCGCGAATGCGAGGCCAGAGCGTTACTGCTCACTCACAACGCTCGGTAAGGGTAAGAGACATTTTAAGATAGGACTAAGTCATATCCGCCGTGTTATCAAAAAAGTGTAAATCGTCAACTCTGTGAAACATTCCAAAAGAAGAAATAAAATAATTCTTCATATTTCTCCTTCTTATAGAGGAAAATTATTATTATTTGATTTGTGTTTTTAGCCAAGTTTAGAGTTAAGAATTAAATAAGTAATGGATAAATTAAATAATTTCATGCTTTATAAGAAATAACATTTGCACTTAATAGACAGTTAAGCTTTTCCAAAGATACCATGAAGAATTTTACGCCTGCAGGTCTAACCTTGATTTTATTTAAACTACAGAAAGCAAATACATTGTTTGCCAGAAATTAGAAGTCAGACGGTTCCTTGTTTTCAATCAAACCGCTCCATTATATGACGTTTCTTGCCGAAATGTTCCACTGAGCGAATATTGTGCTTCTGCATCAGTTATAATTCTGTCTGCCGCCTTAATAATAATATGGATTCGAAGGTTGGCTGTCATGGAGTTATTTTTCAAAGATTTACAAAAATTAATAAATATTTATAATTATAGAAATAATGTCTCGAACTGAAAGGTGAGGACAAGGATAGTATTATTATAATGATTTAAACACCAATATTTTTATAAACTAAATTAGCACATAATTTACTGTCATCATCCCGAACATGAATGAAAAATTGATTATTTGTTTCACAGCAAAATCTTAATGATGAAGCAAACAAAATTCTCGTAACAGATAACAATTTGTCATAGAGCTTGCGACAACAGCGTAGTTACCGGGTCCCACTGTACTTGCGGTGTGCACCGGGAATCGACGTACGGCTGTGGCGACCAGAGGCAGAAGTGTCGATGTGCATTGGAGCACTTCGGCGCTCTCTGGCTGATCGGAGAGAGACGTCGGGTGACCGCGTGGCTCCCATCTGCGAAGAGGCGTCGAACCCAACAGCTCTTCAGACCTGATGAGTCTGATCGTCCGATATACTCTGTACGCCAGGCGGAAAATGCTATGAGATCACGTTCGCACCAAGGCAACTCGCCAGAATCAGAATCACGCTCCGAGACCTCACACCGAATAATGTCAGTCCTCCTGCCGAGTTCGGAATGAAAGGTCGGTTGTCTTCGCCTCTTGGGACGTGTCCATAGCTTCCTTTTGATATCCTGACTTCCCGATGAGTTTCTTGTCACCACTTTTGAGGATGTTGACCAGATTAAGCATTGTTCACTAGGTTGGACCATTTCACTTGTCCTTGCAAAATATTATTGAAATCACCTTTATTTACGTTAAGAAATGTCGTCAATCATCATATATATTATTTCTATAAGGTTTTTTTTTGTCACAATTTTATGTCTCCCTTGATAACTAACTGAAATGTATGATTGAGGTATCATTTTAAAGCTTTAGGTCTCCACTTTGATCACATCATATTTTAAAAAAGGAATTATTTGGTATTAAACCCTTAAAGGGCAAAGATTTCAGTATTCCTAAAATGCGATTTTTGTACCACCAACCATTTATCTCCTAAATCGATAAATTAAGTATCATTTTAAAGATCAAGATCTCCGCTTTAGTGACATCGTATATTAAGAAAGGAGTTTTTCGGAAATCGACCCTTAAAGCACAAAAGTATCAATATTTGTGCAATGTGTTTTCGTGTCACGAGCCATTTATCTCCCTTGATAATTAACCGGTATAGATAAACGAGGCATCATTTTAAAGATTATGATATCCGTCATAGTCACATCAAATTATAAGAAAGGAATCTTTTGGATTCTTAAAGGGAAAAATTATCATAATTTTCACACCGTATTTTTTTTTTTCGTTTTTTTTGTTTTTTTTTTTTTTTTTTTTTGTTTTTTTGTTTTGTTTCGAGCTTTTTAACTCCCTTGATATCTAACTGAAATTGAGAAATGAGGTATTATTTTTGAGATCAATGTCTCCACTTTGGTCAAATCATATTTAAGAAAGGAATTTTTTGGAATTTGACCCCTAAAGGGCAAAAGTATCAATATTTCTACAACGCGATTTTGTTTCACGAACCATTTATTTCCATTGATATCTAACCAATATAGATAAATGATGTATCATTTTAGTGATTAAGATCTCCGCCTTGGTCACATCATATTTCAAGAAAGGAGTTTTTTCGGAATTCGACCTTTAAGGGCAAAATTATCATTACTTCCGTAAAGTATGTTTTACCATGAGCCATTTATTTACCTTGATATCTAACCGAAATAGAAAAATGAGCTATCGTGTTAAAGATTACGGTCCTCTGCTTTGGTCACACAATTTCTTAAGAACGAAATTTTTCTGAATTTGTCTATTAAAGGGCAAAAGTAATAACTGTGAAAGTCGCGCGTATGAGACAGTTCACAGCCTAGTTGCTAGATAACAGTAGCACATATCACAGAGATATTAATAACCTGCTTCACTGGCGTCGACTTTTGTTATGTAACTATTACACTAAACAATTCAAACAAATGAGGCCGTTCTTCTTTCATCCTGTTACAAACCCCCAACCTTACTGTTCATTGTATTCGCAAAATTTTGGCACGGGTCATCTAGTTTAATGTAATATTAAAATTGTTTTTTCTTGTTTTCACCGTAGTTATAAGCACTTATTCAGCTTGATCAACATTTCTGTCACACCATTTCGTCTCCATTTACGGCAGCAATTGTGGGCCAGTCTTTATTTCTTGCACCTTCTCTAAATTGTAGTTTCGTGGTGTCCCAACATAAGCTTCTTTACCCTAACCATTTTGTTGCTCTAAACAGCTTCAGTTTACACGCATTGCTTGAGCACTATTAGCTTATTCTATTGAAAAATTATGACGAATTATGTGGGGGTGCTTTGAATTTTTCTCGAGTAATTTCCCTTGACCTTCTTTCCCGATTATTCTTGTTTTGTTATTCCAATTGTTAGAGGTAAATTACAATCAAGAGAACGCCCTAGAGCCATCAGAGTGTCCATCTACCTCAATTTCAGTCTAGTTAAAAGCAAATCTATATGACAGAAATCTGGGTCCATGATATATCTCCCTCATCCAGTAGGTTACTAGTAGATATATCTCACAGGAATGAATACGAGACATTTCACTTCAGTAACTGGAAGATGATGCATAAAATGTTTCAAATACAACACTGATTTTATCTCAGTATTTTTTCTCTTTGCTTATCTCCTGTCTCTACGACAACTGTCAACGATAATGATCCCTCCGTAAAATTGTACGACGCAGCAATAAATAAATTAAACAGTTGCATTGGCGTGTTCATTCAACTAGTAATTAATTAAAAACGGAGATGTGCACTGCATACCATATTAACAAATGTAAATAATTCGTCGCTGATGATGCCTCGATGAGAGGTGAAACGCGTACGACGCAGCAATAAATAAATTAAACAGTTGCATTGGCGTGTTCATTCAACTAGTAATTAAAGAGAAATAGCGTTTAAGGTCAATAGTGTAACATTCAGAAAATCTTAGTTAGCGAATGTCCACTGTTCCTTTCATTGACTATTGGGCCGTCTATATTTGCACTTTCTTCAAGCTCCTGTGTTAAAATGTATTCCTTGTCGACCCGTGACCAAATCATAGCCGAGTCATTAGTTAAAATGGATCTGGCTTATATCTGCGCCTTTCACAACGCGACGCTCTGTGAGTTGCAACCTTCTCAAAAGTGGCTACTTGTTTATGTGTTGATCACTTCAAAAGGACTCTGACGTCGACTGGCAGACGGTCCAGAGAGCGTCGTTGACCTTACCAAACTTGAGTAATCAGTGGAGTCGACCCCATCCAGGGTCACAGCTTGTACCGTACATCTCACAGCACGACACGATGTGATGTTATCGCTGTAAATTTCTATGAATTCATCCTATTTGCTCTAGGTTGCACTCATTTATCGTCATTACATAAACCTTTTAACACTTTATACCATCACTAGCCTATAAGCTCGTCAAAAATGGCGAGTGGAAGGAATTTTATGGAAACAGATTTCTTTGCGATTGCGTAAATAAATAAAATTGTTACTATGTAATGCAATTAACCCTATTTCGTAATTTTTACATATTTGGGTTGTAGCTTACGCAGCGATACGGATGTAACTTCTACTGAATTAATTATGTTAGAATTAGGGAACCAATTAAATTAAAAAGAAATTAGGAATCCCAAAACCTTATGCTATAGCGCGTGATATTGGTTTTATTCCTGGTGCAGATCTCATTCAGCACTAAAAATACGGAAGTACTTCCATTCGTGTAATAATATCTTCAATAATTCAGAACTTATGAAAGGAGCTTAAATTATTTATAAAACTAAATTAGCTCTGAATTATTCTGCAAAAAATTGTGTCAGTTGTCATTGTGGCCCTGTCTGGATTTCAACATAACCATTACTTCTACTAATATTGCTGTTGAAAAATTCATAGCTTCTTTTACACGCGAACGAATACATTTATTGTATTGCGATTTAAATTTGACTCACTGGAAGCATTTACATGTGTCTGATATGGCGACATCACTAATAAAAGCAACTAATAATCAATATATATTAATTTAAGGGGTGTAGGAGTTTGGGAGAGACTATACTAGTCTTTTCCAACCAAATGTCAACCTCTCCATCACGTGGTGCACCCTGTTTGCACGGACGAGGCTCTGGCGACTGAAAGATTCCCGGTATAAGGAGTCACCCACTGCTTGCCAACGGCCTCTGAAAAGAGGGCGGAAGAGCGGGGAGCGGTTCAGGGCACCCTCTTGCCCTTGGGGTTGGAAACGGCCCCTAAAGGCGGATGAATCAGATATGATCAACGGCATGGGGATGCAGAAGGCAACGGGAAACCACTGCATTAAAGACCCAAAGGGTATCCCGAGGACATGTAATCCTCTCAAATTACATATATCATGATGGCTTCTTCCTGGGTAAAATATTCCGGAGGTAAAATCGTCCCCCAATTGGATCTCCGGGTGGGGACTGCTCAGGGAGGAGTCATCAGAATGGATAGAAACATTCTACGAGTCGGAGCGTGGAATGTTAGAAGTCTGAATAGGGCAGGTAGGTTAGAAAACTTAAAAAGGGAGATGGAACAACTTAAGTTAGATGTTGTTGGGATTAGTGATATTAAATGGAAGGACGCACAGGATTTCTGGTCTGTGGGACACAGGATAATTAGCACACAAGCTGTCAATGGAGTCACTGGTGTAGGATTTGTAATGAACAAGAAAGTAGGGAAATGGGTTAGTTATTATGAACAATTTAGTGACAGGATTATTTTGATGAGGTTAGAAACGAAGCCCGTCCCAACAACATTAGTACAAGTGTATATGCCAACGTCACAGGAAGATGACGAAGAAATAGAAAAAATATACGCTGAAATTGAAGAATTAATCCAATATGTGAAAGGGGAGGAAAATCTAATAATCATGGGTGATTGGAATGCAATAGTGGGAGAAGGAAAAGAGGGGAATACTGTAGGAAGTTTTGGTCTAGGAGAAGGAAATGAGCGAGGAAGCAGGTTGCTAGAATTTTGTGAAAGATATAAGCTAGTAGTGGCGAACACACTGTTTAAGAACCATGCAAGAAGAATATACACCTGGAAACGTCCTGGGGATACAGGCAGATATCAGCTAGATTATATCATGGTCAAACAGAGATTCAGGAATCAAGTTCTAGACTGTAAAGCATACCCAGGAGCAGACATAGACTCGGACCATAATTTGATAGTAATGAAGTGCAGGCTGAAATTCAAGCGAATAAGAAAGCAGCATAAGCAGAACAGACTGGAAGTGAATAAACTGAAACAATCTAGCACAAGAGAATAATCAAATAAATAGGAAATGCAAAATAGCAAAAGAAAAATGGCTACAAGAAAAGTGTGAAGAAGTAGAAAAGGAAATGGTTGCATTAAAAGTAGATGATGCATATAGAAAGATCAAACAGAATTTTGGAGAAATGGAGAAAAGAGGTATGAACATTAAAGCTGCCGATGGGAAACCTCTTTTAAGCTCAGAAGATAGAGCTAACAGATGGAAGGAATACATTGAGAAACTGTATGTTAGGGACGACTTGAGCAATAGTGTATTGGAAAAGGAAGGCGATGTCGACATGGATGACTTAGGAGATCCTGTTTTGAGGATAGAATTTAATAAAGCTCTGAATGACTTGAAAGCAAATAAGGCAGTTGGAATTGATGAGATCCCTGCAGAACTTCTTAAATCTCTAGGAGAGGAAGGAATCGAAAGATTATTCTAGCTGATATCAAAAAGTTATGAAACAGGAGAAATTCCAACTGATTTTAATAAAAAATATCATCTTCACACTTCCAAAGAAAGCACAAGCTGACAAATGTGAGAATTATCGCACAATTAGTCTAACATCACATGCTTCAAAATTGCTGACCAGAATAATATACAGAAGGATGGAAAGGGTAGTAGAAGAGATAGTAGGTGAAGATCAGTTTGGGTTTAGGAAAAATCGCGGTACAAGGGAAGCAATTCTGTCTTTAAGATTAATACTTGAAGGGCGGATCAAGAAAAACAAAGATACTTTTATGGCATTTGTTGATTTAGAAAAAGCTTTTGATAATGTTAGGTGGGACAAGATGTTCAAAATTCTAAAGAAGTCAGGTCTAAAGTATCGAGATAGAAGAATCCTCTATAAACTATATAAGAATCAAGTGGCTGTGATAAAAGTAGAGAATCACGAGAGACATGCATCAGTTAAAAAGGGTGTGAGACAAGGTTGTAGTCTATCCCCGTTAATATTCAACTTGTATGTAGAAGAAGCAATGAAGAAAGTCAAAGAAAAATTTCCATGTGGCATAAGTTTTCAGGGAGAAAAAATCAGTATGCTACGATTTGCTGACGACATTGTCTTATTAGCAGAGAGGGCTGAGGATATTGAGAAGTTATTGAATGGGATGAACAAAATACTGAAGGAAGATTTTGGACTGAATATAAATCAAAGTAAAACAAAAGTGATGAAATGTAGCAGAAATGACACCAATACTAGCAGATTAAATATAAAAATAGGATCTGATGCAATAGGAGAAGTGAGTGAGTTCTGTTACTTGGGAAGCAAAATTACAACCGATGGCCGAAGCAGGAATGATGTTAAAAGCAGAATAGCACTATCAAAAAGAGCCTTCATGAAAAAGAGAAACCTTTTAGTTTCAAATATTGATCTAGGAATTAGAAAGAACTTCTTAAAACTCTATGTGTGGAGCACAGCACTTTACGGTAGCGAAACATGGACTTTAGGAATACCGGAAAGAAAGAAACTTGAAGCATTTGAAATGTGGTGCTACAGAAGAATGCTGAAAATTAGGTGGACTGACAAAGTAAGAAATGAAAGAGTTTTGGAAATGATGGGTGAGAAAAGAAGTTTATGGAAGAAGTTTACAGGAGGAAGAGACAGGCTGGTAGGTCATATTTTGAGACATGCTAGATTGGTTAATTTGTTAGTGGAGGGAACAGTCGAAGGTAAGAACTGCAGAGGTAGACAGAGATTAGAATATATGAAGCAGATAATTGAGGACGTGGATTGTAAGGGGTATGTAGAAATGAAGAGGATAGCACAGGATAGGAAGGGATGGAGGATTGCATCAAACCAGTCTAAAGACTGACGACAGAAAAAAAAAAAAATTAATTTAAACGCAGTACCTACTTTAATTTCAGTGTTTCCGAAAATCATTTCTGCTAGTATATTATAACGGTGATTTAAAATATCTGAATATAAATACCTTGTAAGCCCACAGTATTTTAGCAATTCGTTTCTTCGGTAAGTACCTACAGTTTTCATCAAGTAACGCTAACAATTTTATAATGATGTAATGTAGATATTTCTTAGCTTACTGCAACAACTGTATAGCTGTACAGAGAATGTAAGAAAAATCTACATCGAACGAATTTTAATTAAGAAAAAGCAACTTATTATTAATATGTTGCTTTTTTTTAATGTGTTGGCAGCTCATTTACTCGTGGCTGTTTAGCTAAATAGAACTGCTATTAAATAACATGCATAGCCTCGAACATCTTCGTTCGTTGTTGGTTGGACATCGACGGCGTGACCAATAATAGCGTTTTATATCGATAGAAGAATATATTAAATTTCAAATGAAAGTAGCCAATTCCTAACAGTCTGTACCAAAGGTAAAAACACGATAAAATACTAAAGATCACACACTGAAACAACAGAACATCAGCGATGCCACTGATGGCAAAACATCACGCGAAATTTTTTCTCGGGTACACATTATACAGAAATCAGAACTTTAGAACTAAACTTTAGATAATACTGAACAGGACAAGATGATAAGAGAGTGATGTGACTATAGTAAATGTAGATAATCACGAGAGAACAGGCTAGCTTTAAAGCAGGAAGATGCAACACTGTAGCCTGTTAATATAGATCTCCATACTGACAGGAAGAATGACACGAAATGAAGTATAGAGATTGGAGGAGAGAAAATCAGCGTGTTCTGATTTTCCGATGATTTATCCTGTAACCAGAAAAGGGAGAGGATACTGAGAAATGACGGAATGTCACGAGTAAAAGTTTGTAGAGGAATGTGAACTAAACATAAACGAAAATAAGACAGATCATGATCCATAGTAATACCAGTAACATTAGACTAAATACGAAAGTGGAAATATGTGGTCCACGAAGTAAGATAAATGTCTTACATAAGAGTTGACGTTATAAACGATGTCAGAAGCGCAAGAACGCCACCGACGGTAGATTACTACTGGCAAAACAGTATTCTTTGAGAAAAGAAAATGGTATCTATACTGAAATATCTAAGGAAAAAATTCCTGGCAAACAGAAGTTTTTCTAAGTGAAGGCTGGAATTCATAAATATCTAGAAGAAGGAGAATTGACCCATTTTGGTGTGGTACAACACAAAGGTAATGAAGCTTAACTTGACAGGTAAAATACGAAAAGAATGTTTTCCGTAAATAGGTTGAAGAAAGGAATTTTACAATGATGCATCACTTTTTAATATATGCCAGATTTCTTAGAGTAGGGGAACAATTACGGAGAAGAACTGTAGAGAAAGATTACGAAGCAGATAACTGAGAAATTGGGTTGTAATAGGAACGTGTTAGTTAAGAGACTAAACTAAAGGTAAGAAAACCTGGAAGATTCTAAATCACCAGTCGAAAGACTGAATACAAAAGCATTGATTGGATTTAATTTATCATTTACTACACAGTTGTCTCAGAACTGAAGTCTCTTGGAAGTCACTAACTTCGTAGAAGCAATTGAAAATTGAGCTCTTATTTTTAGTTGCGTCTCATGCTTTCCGTCGTGTGACCTTAGAAATGTGTAGTGCTAGTATGAAGGCAGAATACTTGAAATTTCATTTACTTAATTTGATGGAAGTTTTATGAAAAACGACTAGGTAATTAAACTACTTAAGAACCAATGAATAAAACTTAAGCTAATGGATTTCGAAACAAACTTAAGATGGTAGGTCAATAGGCTACTATTTAGTGCTAATGTGGATAACAACTATTTTGTTACTTATGAAAGTTAAAAAGAAAGGTGGAATTTTTTTTAATAAATATATATATATATATATATATATTAGATGGCAATTAAACTCTATTAAATTTCAGACAGAACACGTTAATTATTAGAACGTACGTTTTTGTTATCGTAAACTTGATTTCGATATCGATAGTCGCTCTTAACGATGATGTAATCTATGGTAACCTATGTGAGTAACTAAATGATATATATGAATACTTATGTTTATTATTTATTATTTCCAGTTGATTTTATTACTATTTCGGAACTAATTAATTAAGACACTGTGTTATTTTAAACCTAATAATGCCTTAATATAGGACAATACAGAAAGCTTTAACAATCGAAATTCAAACTAGTGATTTGAACTATTTTTGACGGTATATAAGAAATTTAACACTACAAAATAACTTAAACTACTATTTTTACCTATGCTATATTATTATAGTAATCTAACTATCAAGCTTATGCTAAGTTTAATCCAATGAAACGTGCAATAACTAGCAATAACGTTAACAACAATGACGCGAAATTTAAAAACTGATATTTATGGTGTAATCTTAAATAATTCTTCTTGCTAGCAATAATTCTAAGAGTTTAGATGATAATTAAAGATTTTAAAATAATTTAGTCTACAAAAACTTAGCTGATGAATGCAAAATCGCAGTTTGATGAGCAGCTCTCGACAGACACAGCCAATCGATCGCACAACCAGAGATATATATTACAATGAACCCATTACGTGGTAGAACTTTTATTTCGGCGAGATCATTCCTTATCAGCTAGGATGTCTCTTTTGAAATTTCATAAGGCGATTTCTTTCCACACTATAGAGGAAACGGAGTATACACGGCTTTTGTGACTTGTTATGCTTTTACCTCTGCTATTAATTGAAATTTGCTGTATCCCTTCATTTCTGGCTGCACTCATTCTACACTTTTACAAAGACAAATAAAATTACGTGGAAACGATACCATGCAGGCTGCGTTAAATGTTGTTCTACCCAGTTTTAATTACAGAACAGAACAAAATGGGGAGACTAGCGTATTGGAATGCATTCAATAGCACAAAAAAATGTCCAACTGCCAAGTATCTACTATCTACTCACCGATGAATGGGAGGGATTTAATCAACTCGAGCATATGAACTCAGATCAGTTCATTTTCCGAAGATTCCAATCTTGTATCAGAGTCCGAAAACTGGGGCATCCCTTTTACTTTTTGTGAATCAATAAATGAAAAATTTTGTCTGACTAAAAACGTTTTTACTAAAAGGTGTCATTCTTTCGCAACACGAAAAATATCAAAGGCCATCACAGAGAAACGAATATCTTAATTCCAGTCAATCATTTTCATTTAATATCCACAAAATACCATGGTAGCAGTTTACTTCGCTCACAGAACGCACGTATAGCAGGATATCTACGTTTTACCTCCGATACCGAATTTCACCGTAATCAGCACAACGTTCGACCCTGCTGTTAAGAGGATATTATCCTTTTGTTATTCTGTTTTCAAATTGATCTCATTGTATATTTCATGTTATAAAATTAACTTCAGCGGAGCATGAAGTAAATCTACACAAAGCTGTAGAGGAAAACGATAGTGGGGATAGCAGTACACGAATCTCCAATCAGCCCACGACCAGACGCGTAGTGACTTGTTTATTTGCAGACGGCAGCAGATGCCAGTTAAACAAACTCAGGCCCTATGGCAGACCGCAAGTATGCCCCAGTATCTGCAGCGTCATCAACAGACGACGTGACGTCACCGGGAGCGATACTTATGAATAAATGTATACACTCTGCTCCGTTTGCAGATATATCGGCCGGCCCGCCAGCTGTTGTCTTTGTTTCCGCACACCCATAACTTAGGTACACGATGTATTCAGCGAATAAATAAGTCCCATTTCTTCCTGAGGCCATTGTCCATAACAGCCATATATCACCCACCGATGGGTGGGAGGCTGGTATCTGCACCCATCAGGCCCGTCCGCGCACTTTATTGAGCTGCTGTTTGAAGGCGCAGTAGGTACGGTACGGTACGGTCGACTGAGGAGGACCTCCGCAGCGTAATAAATACCCGTGGTGTGCACTCCGCAAACTGCAGCTTGCTGTTCGGTACCGCTTTAACTGCTTATGGACCTACCAAGAGCAACAGTATGGACTCTATAACGTACCTCTATTAGACTAACCTGAACTAGGTGAACTGAAACTAAAATTATCTTGATTTTTCAGGGTTCCGCAGCCGTCTTTGTTGTAATATCAGGATTTTCTAGGAATTATTTATTTACCTGTCTAAGATTTCGGCTGAAATTCTGCTGCCTTCATCAGAGATATTATTTTTGCTTGCATAATAAAGAGCGTCATATGTCAGAGAGTACTAAGCCGCTGTCTTCGTTGAAGCTTCGAAATTTCTGCTGCCTCCTTCACTCGTCGAGGATACCACCGATCTTCTCTCCACAGCTTCCTCGCGTCTTCAAACTTTATTTCGTGTCTTGTGTTGATGGCATCGCGAAGTACGATGGATTTGTGTCTGTTGTTTTGTTTATAGTGTGCCTGCGTACTACAGTGCGACCTGTCTCACCGATGTACACACTGCCAGAACTGCAGAGGATTTCATTAACACCAGTAGGCTGGTGTGCGTGTAAACGGTCTTTCACCCTGATTAATCATTGGCCAATATTGCAGTGAGTCTCCTACACTGTTCGCACCTCCACCCGTTCTAACAATTTTTCCTTGCGTTCTGTGATACCTTGCACGTTTGGAAGTATGGCTAATTCCCGTGAAAAATTAGTATCATGGGGTAAATTGACCTTTCCATGGGTTTGGTAGTTCTTAAAAAAAAATTGATACCGTATTCAAGGTAGACATTGGCCCGAGAAATTCTTGTGAGAGTCTCCATTAGTTCTATCAGACTATCCGAGGCACATAATACCCTTGCTCTTAAGCTCAGTGACGTCTGTAATGCAGACTTCTTAGCAGGATGATGAGGCGACATATCTGTTAGTGTGGGTTACCTTGCAGTACGTCAGCTGAGAGTTTAAGCTTAGACAAATAAATAATGCGGCATACCTGCAAAATCCAGATATTATTGAAATTTTCTCCCTTTATCTTATCGTTTTGCTTCGGAGTGTATGGAAGTTATGATCAACTTTTTAGTCAAAGTAACTGTAACGATGTTTGTAAAATTAAAATGAAATCTCTGCGAGCAGACATATAAACAAGAAGAAGAAGGTCACCTTCGTGTAATTATAAACTTTTATCCCTGTTTAAACTCGTTGAAAGTTGTCTATAAGACTGCGTCTTGAAGTTACTATGGTTACATCAATCAAGCCCGATAAATTCACGCGGAGTTAATGAACTATGTACGATTAATAATGTGGCACCGAGCTTGGCGGTGTGACGGTTAGCGTTCTCGCCTCACATTCGGGAGGACGGCGGATCGAATCCCCGTCCGAGGCATCCAGATTTTGGTTTTCCATGGTTTCCCAAATCACTCCAGGCAAATGCCGGGATGCTTCCTTCAAAAGGCCATGGCCGAATTCCTTCCCATTCCTTGCCCCCATCCTTGCCCCCCATCCTTTCCCGTCTCTAAAAGACCTATCTGTTGAGAGACGTAAAGCAGTTTAAAAAAAAATAATGTGGTAAAATGTTGAAACTTTTAATATACAGTATTAATTTCAAAATAAAAGCTAAATTACATCCTGAATTTGGAGTAATTTTAGGTGCTTGATACTTCTCCGATATATCTGAGATTTTGATATCAATTCCCTAATGTAAACTTCAATCCTGGTCATTTTGTGATCTTTAAATTGAGTAAGAAGGGAAACATCCAGATAGTTTAACTATTCCACTAAGGATTTTATGATTTTATACAAAGCTGTCACATAACGAGTTCTGTTTGTGAGTTGTTCAGTTTGCAGGTTTTGATTTAATTTCGATATCGAATATGTTTTGTTGGTAATTTTTCTAACCCACCTGTTTTTAATCTTGATTTCATTTATTGCAATTTTTACGACCCATCTATTTTTCCGCTTTACGAAATTTAATTTTAAATTCTTTCAGAGATTTTGGTAAACAGTTCATCATTTCTATTAGTAACTTACATACGAAAATTTTTCCACTCCCTCATGACTGAAATCGAATGGAAGCTTATTAGTCAGGATTAACTTATGAATTCCATGAAACTATCATAATTCTTCTATCAACTTCTTTCAGAGTCACGTCTCCGTTATACGCCCTGTGTACTTCTATCACTCTCTTTACCCTCCTTCTGGTAATCGATGTTTGTTGTTTATATTACTAATAACTCCGATCTTAATCGCCTTGAAAGCCAAAGGGTCATTAAATTAAATAAGGCTCGAACTAGATAACTTTAAATCAGTTCTCATATATCGAGTTGATAGAGGTCATGACTTTTGTCTTTCTGACTTTTGCGACCTCTCACTACGCCAAATGTATCAATATCGCTTAAAATTGACCATATTCAGCAGCATGGGTTGAGGTTATAAGTACGAAAATCGCGTTTAGCGGAAAATGGATAATAATTTCTGGACACTTTTATCCCAGATTTCTCAGTTTTCCTACTTCACACCAAAATGAAACATACCCTACTCTGCTCGTTAGACTATGCCCCATCAAAATCAGAGGTTAGCTTCTCCGTCAATCCCGTTCATCAGTCAGAATCACAGCCAGTAAAACATAAGATTCTTCTCATAGTCGAAATACTTAAGATAGAGGATATAAAGAAACTAAGTTGCACTATTTAGCGACCGAGATGATAGGAGGCCGTTTTCGGCCTCCTACCTATCATTCGGGAGGACGAGGGTCAAACCTCGTTCGGCCATCCTGGTTGAGGTTTTCCGTGGTTTTCCTCAAACATTCTAGGCGAATGCTGGGATGGTTCCCTACAAGGCCACGGCCGACCTTCCATCCCCCTTCCCTCCCCGTAGACTAGTAGGCTGAAAAGAGTCTCGGTGACTCTCCAGCAGCCCGCCTCCCAGCCTTCAGCTGGGAGGAATGAAATGTAAAAAAAAAAAAAAAAAAAAAAAAAAAAAAAAAAAAAAAAAAAAAAAAAAAAAAACACCCCACTATTTAGCAGATGCACGTTTTAAGTTTTAATTCAGAAATTAACTGGTATCAAAGCGCTATATGTTATCGATCTATTTAAATGAGAAAGTTTGGATGTGCTAACTGCCTTAATCACGCCTTAAATGCTCAACAGATTTAAATGGAATTTGGCACGTAGTTAGGAAATTTTTTCAAAGTGACATAGGATAGTTCTTATCCCGAAAAAAAGGAGTAGTTCCTTTAGAAATTGCCATTATACATTCCCAAACTCCAAAGAGTTTCCTACTTCTTACACGGCAGTGCCACGTTTCCTCTTAGCTTTTTACGTACATCACAAACACTTCTTTTCATAAATAAAAATGGAAACCTACTGCTATATACATATTTGTGTTTAGTTTAAAAGCCGCTAAACTGATGCACATGATAATAGATAGGAAGCAGGAATTTTTAAAATTGTACTGTCGATAAGTTCAAGAAGAGACGTCTTCAGTTGCGTGCATGAAATGGTATAACACCTCAGATATCGCACCGTAATTCTGTTCGTAATGTGTGTGACATAATATAAGTGAAAAATCAAATCTTGAAAAGAAAAAAACAAGTGCAATACTAAGAGCATACCAGCACAAAAATCGGTACACTAAAAGTGAAAAAATGGTCGTGTGCGAAATGTTTTTATATATTACTGACAAATATGTAACGGTTTCGATTCCACCTCCGTTCAATTTATTGCCTGTGTGTCTTTTCTTTCTACTATACACTGTAACATTACAGATTATTTTTACCAAAATTTAAAACTTAACAGAAGATGATTAACACTTTTTTTGTCCAAAATTTTTGTAGAAATCAGTTCAAACAATAGCTTATGATACACAAAACAGTGTTTTTTCGCTTACTGTTCAATATTCTGCAAATAACTATTAAATACTTCACATAAAACGGATGTTTTCAATGGTCTAATGTAGAAACTTTTCGAATTAAAAAAAACGGAGGGTGGTTGGTGAGCGGTTAACGCTCTGGCGTCGCATTCGGGAGGACGCCAGTTGGAATCCCCGAACATCCAGATTTGGGTTTTCCATGGTTTCCCCAAATCACTCCAGGCGAATGCCGGTATGCTTCCTTCAAAAGATCATTGCCAAATTCTTTCCCGTTCCTTATCCCTAGTCCCATCCAGCCTGTAAAGACCTCGACGTCGACGAGGCGTAAAGCCATAAGTAAAAAACAAAAGTTTCAAGAAACCATATTAGGAGTATTTTACATCGCGATACACATTGCCACTGATACGGCGCTTATGAAAGCAGCTTATATATTACTAATAATAACTAAATTCCTTCTACCGCATGCTATAACAAGAAAATTCTGGTCCAAGCAGCATTTAAACAGAGCTACTATCTCCGCTAATGTTGCCACTACATAATCAAAAGATACCGACACACCTTAACACAATAAACGTATCGGAACTAATTTCGAGTAGTAGCAACATTTTCTATATAAGGATTCCATATTAGTAACTGGATATTGTGGGCCATTTCCTCAATTGCAAGTTAATCAATTTTTTTTTTTTTTTTTTTTTATTTTTTTTTTTTTTTATTTATTTTTTTATAAAGGTGAATAACACGCCAATGCAATTGAATTTTTGTTTTATTTTGGTGTCGTACGCGTTTCGCTCTATTTCAAGAGCATCATCAGCGACATCTGTTAGATATTTATTCATTTGGTTAGCTACATTTGGTTTAAAGAACAATAAAAAATAGGGGAGCACTGAAATACACTAACCACTCCACATTTGCAGAACACCTTCTAGAACACAATCACCAACCGACAGATATCCACACAGACATGCAAATACTCACCACAAACAATAACAAACCACAGACATTAACATTTCAAGAAAATTATTACATCCAAAAAGCACTAGTTGAAGGAAAACAGATCATAAATGATTATACAAACTTGACTAATCAAACACTGTATGCCATATTAAAAAAGAAATAAACATTCACAAAAAGACAACCATTTCAAATCCCCGCCTACCATCAAAGATAACAAAAGTAGACTGTAAAAACCAAGGACCTCTAACCACAATGAAACCTGAAATATAAACAAACACACATTCTATGGACCTGTGAAAAACATGGCATGGTATTTACTCTATCATGTTTCGATTACGATAGTAACAGCAAATAATAGTGTTAATGTGAAATTTGGTCAGTGCAGTGTAGTGATTTATACATTCACGTGTTTTCTACAAAAGCTACACAGAGAAGCTAACCCTGATGATGAGTAAAATATAAAAAAGTAACATGTAAGTAAATTTAATTTCACCCCTACTTTTTATTGTTCTTTAAACCAAATGTAGCTAACCAAATGAATAAATATCTAACAGATATCGCTGATGATGCTCTTGAAATAGAGCGAAACGCATACGACACCAAAATAAAACAAAAATTCAATTGCATTGGCGTGTTATTCACCTTTATAAAAAAATTGATTCCATATTAGCTTAGCATAAATTATCAAAATTAATTTTATTATACTCCTTCAGTATGAATTGCAGATGGACTAAAGCACGCACACAATCACTGTATCGCGATGTAATCTTGACCTACAATATTAACACACGCTGTGTTAAGAGTTGAATGAATTCTGGACTTTCTGTTGTACAGCATAAGTTACGAGCATTTTAGTATATATATTTAAATTACTTTACTTTAATAATTGTCGTGATCCTGAAGCCATAGATCATGTGAGCGGATGTAGTTTACATGTTGTAATTGTTTACTTCGGTTTTACGACAGTCATATTGCAAAGGTCATTTTTCAGCCAGTTTTTAGCGGTTGCTTTGTGAGTCAAGTTTATATCGCAATTCAGGGCGTCACTAACATGCAATATAGTGAATGTATTAATGCGTGGGTGATAGAAAATATTATTTTCTAGCGACAATAGTGACGGAGTTTGTGGCTTGGTTCAAATACAACTTGAACCAAAATGACAACTCAAACTTTATTAAGAATTTGAGCTGCTTTCATGAGCGCAAATTTAGTGACATATATCTTGTCGTACTTAACTTGTATCGAAACATCAAGAATAATAGTTCCACAGAAGGAAATATAAATCTGTACTTAACCTAAAAAAAAAAAAAAAAAACTCGTACTGTCGGTAAGTTCATGAGAAGGTAAGTTGCGCACATGAAATAGTGTGACATCTCAGGTATCACACCGTTATTCCGTTCGTAATATACACTGAAGTGCCAAAGAAACTGGTTCGCCTGCCTAATATCGTGTAGGGCCCATGCGAGCACGCAGAAGTGCCGCAACACGACGTGGCATAGACTAATGTCTGAAGTAGTGCTGGAGGGAATTAACACCATGCATCCTGCAGGGCTGTCCATAAATCCGTAAGAGTACGAGGGAGTGGAGATCTCTTCTGAATGGCACGTTACAAGGCATCCCAGATATGCTCAATAACGTTCATGTCTGGGGAGTTTGGTGGCCAGCGGAGATGTTTAAACTCAGAAGAGTGTTCCTGGAGCCACTGTCTAGAAATTCTGGATGTGTGTGGTGTCGCATTGTTCTGCTGAAATTGCCGAAGTCCGTCGAAATACACAATGGACATGAATGGATGCAGGTCATTAACCAGGATGCTTACATGCGTGTCACCTGCCAGAGTCGTATATAAAGGGTATTAGGGGTCCCATGTTACTCGAACTGCACTCACCCCTCACCATTACAGAGCCTCCACCAATCTGAACAGTCCCCTGCTGACATGCAGGGTCCATGAATTCATGAGGTTGTCTCTATACCCGTACACGTCCCTCCACTCGATACAATTGGAAACGAGACTCGTCAGAGCAGGCAACAAGTTTCCAATCTTCAACAGTCTAATGTCGGTGTTGACGGGCCCAGGTGAGGAGTAAAGCTTTGTGTCGTGCACTCAGCAAGGGTACACGAGTGGGTCTTCGGCTCCGAAACCTCATATCGATGAAGTTTCGTTGAATGGTTCTCACGCTGACACTTGATGATGGCCCATCATTAAAATCCGCAGCAGTTTGCGGAAGGGTTGCACTTATGTCACGTTGAACGATTCTCTTCAGTCATCGTTGGCTCGGTACTTGCAGGATCTTTTTCCGACCACAGCGATGTCGGAGATTTAATGTTTTACCAGATTCCCGATTTCACGGTGCGCTCATGAAATGGTCGCACGGCAAAATCCCCACCTCATCGCTACCTCGGAGATACCGTGTCCCATCTCTCGTGCGCCGACTATAACACCACATTCAAACTCACTTAAATCGTAAAAACATGCCATTGTAGCAGCAGTAACCGATCTAACGCCTTCGCCAGACACATTTTGTCTTATATAGGCGTTGCCGACAGCAGTGCCCCACTGTGAATGTTTACAAATCTCTGTGTTTGCATACGCATGCCTATACCAGTTTCTTTGGCTCTTGAGTGCATGTTCCACAATATATGTGAAAAATCATAATCTGAAAAGAAAGTGTTGATTCTAAGGAGCTGGTCTAACGAAGGTTGTAGTAAGGTTGAAATACATCCTGGTCCAGAATGATAACTAATATTCCATGGTGCACAGTGAATCTGAAGTGCAGAAGTTGGCTGCCATACCGAACTCTGACGTCTATAATGACGTCAGAATCTGCTAAAGATGTCTATTGTTGCTAAGTGGTTAATGTACGTAACCATATCTTTTGGCACGCGTTACACCTTTGTTACCTATGTCCTAGCTTTGAGGTACACTTTTCGTAGAAGAATAAAAGCCAAGCAAGTAGTTGACCATATTTTCAACACTAAAGGGGAAATTTTTCTGCTGGTCGTACTCTAAATGGTAACAAACACTTTTATACCGTAACACACTTTCAAGCGGACGAAGTAGCGGGTAGCTGCTAGTACCGTACAAATCTATAAGTAAAAGTTCTTGATGAGGACGGTTAAGTGCGAACAAAGGATGCTAATAGCGTTTGCATCGTGAATATAGTTCAGAACATAGTACTGAAACTTAAAACGTAAAGCAAGACGTCTTTATTTTTTCCTGATCCTATTATTTTCAATATATGCTACAGTACAATTTTAATTTTTTTCTGGGATAATGTTAAAGGTCCTAAGTTTATAAACATTTTGAAGCTACTAATCATAGAAGCAAATAAATGTCAGAAAATTACCTGAACAGGCAAAGAGTCACAAAATGCATTATTGCCATTGTGAACTGTCTTTTCATGAGAATATTACGGCAGTAATACTGGATATACTTCTCGACCCGCCATTGTTCTGAGGCGCCGCACTCTGGACTGCGGAGGTACAAGGGGACCGGACACGGGCTCCCGCGGACCGACCGTCCTGACTGCAGCTTTTATGCTTTTTTTCCGGTACCAGCAAGGGGGGTGCTGATACGGTCCCAAATCTCCGCCTTATAATCTATGCATTTTGAAACAAACAAAAAAAAAAACACCTATCACACACTCTGTATGGCTACACATTTCGCAGACAGATGGCAACAATTTATTACCTCTATGAGAAAGTAGTACAACCTGACAATTGGTATAAAACGCTCGGCGGACACAATGTTTTTTTTTTTTTTTTTTTTTTTTTAACTGCTTTACGTCTTTTAACAGCGAGGTCTTTAGAGACGGGAAAGGATGGGGGGCAAGGAATAGGAAGGAATTCGGCCATGGCCTTTTGAAGGAAGCATCCCGGTATTTGCCTGGAGTGATTTGGGAAACCATGGAAAACCCAAATCTGGATGCCCGGACGGGGATTCGAAGCGCCGTCCTCCCGAATGCGAGGCCAGAACGCTATCCGTTACACCACCACGCTCCGTGGACACAAGGGAATGCGGCTGTAAAACAAAAGCACCTAATTTTACCGTGACAATAATGAGTAAGACCCATGAAAGTCAAAATTGATGAGGAAGAAGTATACAAAAACACATCAGTCCACTCTTCTGCGCGAGACTGTTCAGTAACATGAAGTCATTGTCTTTTTCCACGAAATTAATGAACGTTGAATCCTTTTAAGTTTTCATGTTTTTGCTGTTTGTTTTTTAACAAACTAAATTCAGATTTGAAATATGTTCTATATTCGTTCAATACAAGGCGCTATGTTTGATGTTAAGAAGAGCACGTGCTGTGTCTGCGACTGCTGACGAGCTGCTGAACGAGAAGGCGCGGCTGTAAATCACAGATAATCTAACGTTGCAGCGAGCGCGCCGCCTGAGTTATGTCGTCTGACGTATCCGTGCTCTATCTGCACGCGCAACCACACATATAATGCACGCGCACAATAAAACGCGCGCTGCCCTAATGAACGAGCTGCGCAAGACCTACTGGCGACCGCCCTGCAGCCCCACAGCGGAGCAGGTGTCACATCTGCACCAGCCGCAGGAGTGGTCTCCAACAAGCATGTTGAGTGAAACACCCTCTCACACTGCGCGATTCCGAAGCGACACGACTGACACTTGAGTATCGTCAGTTTGAGTTGCCTGCGAGTACGATACTCACAGGCGACCTAATACTGAGAATACTGTGAAGCGATACAGTCTGTTCAGTCTGCCTCTAGCCGTAAGCGTCGTTCTAACAAACATACCTGCTGTGGCTTCTAAACCGAGTTTTTCATCATGTCAAGTGATGATGATGTGATTGTCGCCTATTCTTACCACAACTATTATAGAAAAAGATAAATCCGAGGAATGTGTTACCATTCTTAAATCATACATACAACACATGTAGAGTAGGTAAATAATGAAATTTAAGAAAAGGTACCAATAGATTATGAAATTTCGAAGTTACTATTACTATTATTATTACTCTGCAATTCAACTATCCTAATATACAACCGTTTGTACATAGGAAGAGATGTACATAATGCTACTAGTAAGAACTAACGAAAATAAATAAACGTGCAAGGTTTTTAACGTATTGTTAATTAATTAGCATGTCCAAAAAGAGTATTTACTCCGGAAGAAAGTATTTTCTGATAAAGTTATAACTCCTGAATTTCTTAATCAAATGATAGATTGTTACTGTATAAATGATGATTTAATTTCATCGTTTTTAAACCTGCTCATTGATTTTTTCACATATACTCCTGACTGATAGCTACAAAAATGCATGCTGTTGATTAATATTGCTTGTTGGCTACTTAAACTATCAATACGAAGACTGATTGTTCTCTCCGCAATTAGAACTAAATAATATTGTGCTAGCCCCGACAATAAGTACAAGTAACAAGCTAGATAGTCAATGTCTTACATAACACTCTATTACAGCCAAATATAAATTAAAACCTGTTTGAAATACTTTTAAATGATAAAGAATTACATTTACTCTTTCCACAACTTCACCCGCAAACTTAACGTTGAAGGTGTGTTCATCCACCATGTTTCACAAGAGTCTCAAGATACGCGACTGGCGGCCGACTTCCTTGCAGGTCGCGTGTGACTGGTAGGATACCCGTAGGATATGCGTCTCTTGGGAATCGCGCCATTCGTGCCTCCCCATCCCACAACATTGTAAGTGATTTACTCAAGTATCCTTCTAGTCACCTCGGATTTGCGCAGTGTGAAGAGGATCTAAGTGCTTACAAATTGCAAATTGCATTGTGATCTCTCAGCTCCCTGACTGTCCATATGTCATAGGCAACTCGTAAAATGAATGCGTTCTAGAGCTCAGATTTGGTCATGTTGTGTGTTTCATAAACCCCAAGCCAAATATCGTGTATCAAATTTTTTGAAATTATATTGATAAAAAAGATTGATACATATTTTTCGTGCATCAGTGTGCGATGTATTGTTGATTAGAGCTCAACGATTGAAGTAATAAAACTTTTTTATTTTATTATATTATATATTATAATATATATATATATATATATATTTACTGGAAATTAATGTATGAACGGTCATTAGTTTATGCCATTTTTGTTAGCAGATTGGTCTCTAAATCAATATTATCTACAAACATGCAATTTGTCTCAAGTGTAGACTATGTCTTGTGTTTAAATAACTAATATTAAGAATAATAACACCGAGCGTGGTGGTGTAACGGCTAGCCTTCTGGCCTCGTATTCGGGAGGATGGCGGTTCGAATCCCCGTCCGGGCATCCAGATTTGGGTTTTCCATGGTTTCCCAAATCACTCCAGGGAAATGCCGGGATGCGTCCTTCAAAAGGCCATGGCCCAATTCCTTCCCATTCCTTGCCCCCCATCCTTTGCCGTCTCTAAAGACCTCGCTGTTAGAGAGACGTTAAGCTAATAAAAAAAAAGCCAATAATAACGTCTAAAATAGTCTGTAAGTTACGAGAGAAACAAACAAAGGCTTCACCTTTTACGATTACTTTTCCGTTTACCAACCTAGTTACGCTGAAAGTTTTTGTTTAATATTGCTTCTTCTTATGACGTCACGCCGAGTTCCGAGTGTAGGTGGTTACCATGGGTGATGTATCCCTCCGTGGGAACATTCTTAGGAAGATGAACTTGGGGTGATTTCCCGTTGCTTTCCCCAATGTGTGTCCGTATTGTTTTTGTAAGTATGGATGACTGTGATAGTGTATTTGTTCAGCATGGAGTATTGTATAAAGAAGTGAGAGAGTCAGGCCCATTCAGGACTACTACTCCAGAAGACACTAAGGGGTCGTTAAGCTTAAGGTTGCTATCTGATGGACTAATCGCAGTCAACAGTAGTGAATGCCCAGCGGAGTTGTTTGGTATTAAATCCAAGACTTTGGAGCACAATTTGTTGATTACGAATTGTGTATCACCACCTATCCAGCTCTGCCAGCAAAGTCCTGATGATGAAAATGTCAACCATCAGCTAAGCCCGTGTCAGCGCCGGACACCATCATGGTGTAGGTACCAACTGAGCCTACAGGACGGGCAATTAAGAGCGCATTGCATCTTAATGAATGCAGTATGTACTACCTACAATAAATTTACTAATATTGATTTTTTCTTAAGCAGTTAAAAAGAGTAGTGGAAATGGCGGGGATGATTGAATATTGAGATATTTTTACTCAGTCGTCGGTAGTTGATAAAAATTATGATAATTTATTGCGCCCCGATCTGATAATCAAGATACCATCTGGAAAGCAAATAATGATAGATGCTAAAGTGCCACTTGATTCTTATATTGATGCTATGAACCGCTCGTCGACGTCGTTGTCAGTTGAGACGAAAATGACTGTGAAAAGTAGTTCTGGCTTAGCCTTTTGAAGGAGAGATCCCGGCATTTGGCTGGAGTGATTTCTGGAAAACATGGCAAACCGAAATCTGTATGGCCATATGTAGATTAGAAGCTGTGCCCTCCCAAATATGAGGCATGGCTTGACGTTAGAGGTGTGTGGAGCGGAGGCGTTATCATACCTGGAAATATGCCAAGCATTGATTTTTGTTATCACCTCCATATCTGCGAATACCACTGGAGTGTGAAGTCATGTGATCCACCCAGGACTCCTTTGTGGTTGCACTCCATCTCTGTCTTTCGGAAGAGTAGACCTGATTTAGCAGGCACAGTGTTTACTCTCTTCGTTCGTGCATTTTTTTTTTTTTTGTTAGAAAACTACACTTAACAACATTAATCACACTCTTCTACACATGTACGAGGTACCTCTGAACCGGATCAGTAGGCCACTTGTTGAGAGAATCTAGCGATTCTCTGGGCAGCAGGCGATACATGATTTTTCTAATATATTACACTCAAATTGGTACCCAGATACTTCCGAAACGAGCAATATAAATTAGTTCAAGTAGAGCGTACTAAGACAAAATTATTGTTGGATGCAAGAAATGGATTAAAATAATCTGTCTCTATAAACCGCGTACTTCTCTCAGCATGCACTGGAAACTTGTCTGTTTCTCACAGAAATTATCAAGCAATTCACCACGCACACTGTATGTGATCAGAAATGTCCTGATGTATTACTGTGCCTGTTAACATGAATCTCCTTTCTCAGTTTTTAAATATTTCACAACTAGATTTGATTTCACGTATTTTTATCCCGATTATTTTTCATAAGCAGAATAGAGGATATAGCAAGGCCTGGATTGTTGTTTTTTAGTGTCTTGAATGTAAAAGAGTAATTCTATTTAAGCAAACTACGGAATGCAGTACTTAAAGAACGATTGGAAAAATTATAGCATGCTGTCTCAACGCATCAGAGCTTATTTAAACTGACTATAAGAAATAGCAAATGTGATTTGACACTTGAGGCAATATGTTACCACCACTCCTCGGGGAGTAAGGTTCAGATTGTCATCACGTGACTAGATGTAGTTTACTTTATATCACCCCCCCCCTTCCACCCTTTCTCCAGATGCATATATAGCATTGGACACTTAAGGCCTCTCTTTCTTACTCTGTCAACAATGTCTATGGCTTGTCCGCAGAACACGATTTAAATATTTGATCTCTATTAAAGAAAATTATTCTTGGTTGTAAAATTTAACCTTACCATTTGACATTTAGGTATTCGGGAATGGAAAACATAGATATTGGTTGAATTTATGCAGGAGTTCAATACGCCATATATCGAAAAGAGTGCACGAATGAAAACTTGCGTGCCTTTTTAAGTCTCCCAGTATTTAATTTTAAGACTTTTCAAAGAGATCATCTAGGATTATTTGTTTACTAAAAAGTGGAACGAATAGACAAATTCAAGAAGGCTCTCTCCTAGAATTCATCTAAATGTTGGAGCTGCTGCAGAGGATTCAAAAGCTGCAGAAAGGGAACTTCTTTGCTGGCACAAAGGGAGAAAGAAATCTTCGGCAGTGGCTGTAATCTGAAAAGTAAGCGCGAGGTTTGAAACAACTCTCTACCTTAAAAAAAAACTGAAATGAATCGGAGATATAGCTCAGTAGGTCATTTCGACAGTAGTTAGTTATGTTCACAATATTACAAAAACCTTTAATATAATGAATTTGTCCTTACTTCATTCCGCATAGTAAACAAATATATAAATATATTACTTAAGCTGTGCGACATAACCGAAGACTACGTTCACAAGCAAAAGACTTCTCCAGTAATTTATACATTGCATACCATTTGGTCAGTCAATGATACTTAAAAAAAAAAGGAAACCAGTAATGAACAGAACGTAAATTCTATAGGAATCGATACTACAAAAATTACCGAAGTCGTAAGCAATTTGAAAGATTTAATTTTCCTGGATCTTTTGATAACTTTTTGGTCATTAATTCACTTGTTCTAGTTTTATGCTGGTAAGATATTCCTAAGTGATTGAAATTTCATTTTTTTTTCTGATCACATTTTTTGAACCTTTTGGTTTTTACTGATAATTCTACATCTTAAGGTGATGTTAATAAATCGTGGTTCTCAACATCAGAAGCTAATCTAGTATTGTCTGCTTCTGATTCAAGTAGTGCCATCATGTTTTTTAAAGTAGCGTAGAATAAAACTATGCAAATGTACCATGAATATTCCGTCACTGTCAGTTGGGTATTACAAAAAGTTGTAAGATTTAATTCTTACTTTTTTAGTGTTGTTTGATGTCTCTGATGACATGTTGTGACTGTTACTTTTTCATTTGAACCTTATCAGGCATGGTACCAGTATCGTTTGTGTTATTGTAATTATGAAAACTGTACTTTTGAGGTATAAATGTGTTTGTTTATCTCGCATTCGGGAGGACGGCGGTTCGAATCCCCGTCCGGGCATCCAGATTTGGATTTTCCATGGTTTCCCAAATCACTCCATGCAAATGCCGGGATGCTTCCTTCAAAAGGCCATGGCCGAATTCCTTCCCATTCCTTGCCCCCCATCTTTTCCCGTCTCTAAAAGACCTCGCTGTTAGAGAGACGTTACGCAAATAAAAAAATAAAAAAGTTTGTTTACACCTTCCTTTCGTGGTTACAGGGAACTGATACTGAGTGTGTAAACACGATTTGAACTGATAATCAGGTGTGTTCTGATAATTCTAGTACAGTGCGCATTTACTTCACTCAGGAAGACTGCTGGTTTTGCAGCAGGTTCCTAGATAATGTTCACATTTTGCTATGTGATTTTTTCGCTACAAGCAAAACTGTATGATGTTTACTGTGTAAAACTGGTTTGATATGCAACTTACTGGACTTATCATTTGATTGAAACGAATAATACCCAATTACAAAATCCTAATAATCTTCAGTGTTTTAATTTCAAACATGGGTTCACGTACTGAATGGGTTCAGCTCAACCCTTCTATCGAAATGCACTGAACGTAACCAGTTCATATCACATTGATTCTTAACAATACGTATTTAACTACAATCTTTAAACAATTCAATTAAAGCAACTGTTCTCTAGTGTTTATGGAATTTTATTTTCAAATTTCAGATGGCACAGCATGAATAGTATGATGTTTGTTTTCCTAGTCTTAAAGAAGAATCAATAAAGGAAACTTCGTTTTCAACAAATTTGCCAAAAACGTTTAAAGAATTTAAAGTTAAAACTTGTAAAGGGTAAATGTAGGTGGATGCAGAAAAGGGGGAAGATGGGTGTTTAGAGAAATTGCCACCATTGCTCCATTGCAATTTAATTTATTTTATTTTTATTATTTTTTTTTTTTAATAGGACATGACACTATTATAGTGATATGTTAAGAATGTATTAAAGCGTTAGTAACAAAAGACTTCCTTTTTCTGAAAACAACAGCTTGTAAGATAAAATTACATAAATTAAATACGGCAGTAACGTTTATTTTAGTAATGTGTTGCTATAACTTTGGCTGCTGTTAGTCTTACTGAATATTTTCTTGCTTTGGTTAAAATACTGTTAGCAATTTTTTACACTAGCGAAAGGCAGGCTCTGCATTTGATAATTATCTCAGCAGGGTAGAATAAAGCAGACGTCCGTCCCTGCTTTTAAACGTTATCAGATGAAGCATTTTTAATTAGTAGTCCTCTTGAAATTCTTAGTCATAATGAATTGCAAAACATTTCATTGTATCGAATTAATTGGTAATTGATTGTGAATAATTAACCGCACAAAATTAACAATTGACAAACACGATAAATAGTTATTAACTGGTAATTATGTATTACTAATTAATTAACTGCTGATAAAAGTCGCCCACAAACACGACTTTTCTTTTGTGCTGGCGCTTCAACTGATACGTTTATGAAATTCGTCTATGCAAGGAAAAATAAATTTACCAACCGGAAAATAAGATTTGATATTTCACCAATACCGATTTAGGGAATTGTTAGGGCGTTGTTGTGGCGAAATGTGAAATATAATTTTTTAATAATCAAACTTCGTCATTCGATGAGTAAGATGTTGTAATTTTCTTGTAGTTTAGAATCATTCGACGTCATTTATTTTAAGACTTTGCATATCACTATTTTTTTTAAGTGCACTTAATCTGAATCGTGTTTTCTAAGGAAATGCATCTTTTTGTCTATTCATTACGGTTAAGTTTAAGGCTTTGCATATCACTATTTTTTTAAGCGCACTTAATCTGTATCGTGTTATCTAAGGGAATGCCTGTTTTTTTCAATTCATTATGCTTGTTTCTCCATATTCTTCATAAAATCAAAATTAAAGTGGGTAAAACTGTTCTTTACTGTAATTAAGCTTTTGGGAAACCCCCATACAGAATCGCCATGTATTCTCTAAATTATTAACAGAAACTATTTTTACCTTAATTTGAGGAACGAGCGTAAACGAATTGTATGACATTTTTAAAATGAAAATCTAATTAAATACAGCTCAAACTACAGGTGATTATATTTATATAAATGATTTTAGGCTAATTTTTCAGACTCGTCTCAGACAAAAGAGTATGGAATTATACATAAGTAATAAGAACGTAAGATGTTTCAGCCATTGAATGCGTATAATTTGATGTTTCCACAACATGTTACTACCATCACTGGTAGAACTGTTTAAGATGAATTTATTAAAAGGCATGTTTCAACTAAATAAATCACTGAAGTGAAAAATAGTATTTTGGATATGCGCACGGTTAATCGTTAACAATTAATCGCAAATAATTAGTTTTTTTGGTAGGGAATGAATTCGAAACTAATAAAATCTTTAAGTTTAATCATTAATTTTTTTCATTACTAGCCTTAATATTTTACAGCAGCAATATTAGTAATTAAAAGCAACAAAAAAATAGTTGTTTTCGAAAACTTCTACGAACATTGAAAGTAATAGTCAAGAAAACAAACATAAGATTTTATAAAACTAAAGAAACTACTATCCTTTTTATTATCTGAAAAAAAATTCGGTTCCTGACAACTATTAAAAAATCGATCAAATTTACACTAACTGTCACCAAACATGTAATCCCATTTATTAGTGGTACATAAGTTAGAATTATAGTATAATTTTATGAGATTTGAGTTTCTTTATTAAATGAAATTACCACAAAATTAATGAGGTTTCCTAGAAATGAATTACAAAGGCTAAATTGAAATATGGTTAACAACTACTAAATGAAAATACACTTCTAAAATTTCATTCAATCTAGACCAGTTACAATCTAGCTAAATTTATTTTTGAGGAATGTGTGAGGGAGAACATTTCATATGTACTCACATGCTTATATGGAGAGGAATATTTACAACGCTTCAGGCAACAAAAATTTGGCGATATGCTGAAATGTGGGAACAGTTGTACCATTACATATACACAAAATAAATGCCAGTACATTGCTCATTGGATTTTTGTGTGCGAGAAATTGAATCTGAAAGCCTGATTCCTAAAGAAGTTTGATAGTATTTCCAGAACCATAAACAAGGTGATCTTCACTACAGGATTTTTTTTTCACATAAGAACGGAATGTATTGCTTTACACATGCTGAAGACCGCGTTTTTCAGTTGATATTATTGGTGGATTAGTGCTTTACATGTCGAGATGATATCTTTGCATTTTTCATAATGTAACAAAACAAAGGATTTTTATCTAAAACCTACCTTAGATGAGTTCAAAAAAAAAATTTCCCGTAATTTTAACTGTGGAAACATCATACAAGCTAAACATATTTTTATACAGACCAGAAACGACATACAGTTCTCGTCTAAGTAATGGGATATATTTGTCAGTTTACCCTTCTATTTCGCAAATCAGTTACCATTCTTAGATCTTCAATGTAGCTAGTATAACATTCATTAATTCAAAATGTAGTTGGCCTCTTGTTACAAATGATACACCTCTTTCCTCTTTTACACGCGTCGTACTCACCATGATATCTTTTACAAGATATAACATTTCTTATTTGCATCGCATGATCAGAGAAGAATTACGTTTTTTAAATTGTTAATCATTCACTATGACTCCTGCCCCTTAGCTGAGCTTCAACTGTAGGCTACTGAACAGTATGACTGTCTGTTAAAGATACTTTTGAGAAAATTTAATTGGGAGATGTGGGTAAACTTGGTAGGATGTAAATTATATCCAAATTTGTTTTCCACGTTTTGCATAAATACTTCTAGAATAGTCTTGTCGCAAATACACTCTAGAAAGTATGCAATTTTTTATCTAATGTCTGTAACAGTTTATGAATGCTGTAGCCTTGGATAAAAAGTATTCAGATATCACTGTTCAACCATTTCAAATTGAAGTCCACTTGCTTCATATTATTCCTTCCTAGAACCAACCAAATTCATTTTAACACAATAAAGTTAGGGAATCATTACTTCATTAATTTAGCTTGAGTGTATTTCAAGCAATTCAAGATAATTCATATGTTATTTTTCTGCGGTAAACAAGATGTTTGTAAAATAATTTCTTGCGCAGATCGTCGAAATTCATATTAAAATATCCAAAATTACTTTTACAATCAACAGATTTTAAAGTAAAGTTAATTCATAAGATAGATAATAAAAGATATTCGTGGGAGAGTTTCACAGAAAGAAGGGATCACATTTTAAGACATGCGGGACTGGTTAATTTTTTATTCGAGAAAACGGTTTAGAGGTAGACAAAGATAAAAACATCTGAAGCAGATAACTGAGTACGTAAGTTATAAGGGGTATGTTGAGATAAGGAAGATGACGCGAAATAAGAAGAGATAGAGAATTTCATCATACCAGTCAAAAATAAAAAAAAAGAGTCTGCCTGGTCCCAAGTACGTTAGTCAACTCTATCTAGAGTGACAATATTCGTTTTGGAGAAACTGACGACTCTTGAAATATCGTTCCGTTGTCATGGATTTAAATATATTTGCAAATTATTTCTAATATCTAGACGATAACCGATACCACAATGATTTTAATCTCAGCCAATTAATACTGGCCAGTTCAGGGAAGTAATATGTTAATGAACGCTTAGTTCTTCTGGCAGCTTCTGGTTTATTCATACAAAATACCATACAGACGATTGACTTCAGTTGGTGTAGTAAATGTTGCTCTGATACTATCTTCGAAATTAATCCTCCTTTCTTAGTACTACCGTAAAACTTATCATAGACTTTGGTCCATAGCAGTTATGCAGAAGTGTTATGAACGGTCGCTGCCAACATAGCCCGTTGTCGGTATGTAGCACTAGACGGCACGCGGGTTGCAGAGCACAAGGGAACAGAGGGGCAATAAAATAGCGTCCACTCGCTTGTAAAAACATCCGTGCATGCCCCACGCTCGTCGCGTCGCCTGTACAATACACAAGGCGGGACGGGCGAAAGGCTAATGTTACTGCAGTCGCTGTTTTCTCCAAGTTGGCTACCGGAATTCAGCTTCATTGACCCGTCTCGACGGAGCTTGAGGAAACGTCCTCGACAGACTTATCGAAATCCCTCCTTTATGGCCGTCGAGTATCCAAGGACCACTTGATTCGAGTCGTCTCAACTCGAGACGGAAGCTCGATGTAGGTCTGCAAGGCTTCTACCTTCTCCAAGTTTGGCGCTGTCCACTGTCATGCATACTAAAGTGTACGATACTGAATTTACCTTTTAATAACATTACTTCCTAATTTGCAATGTTACAAACTGGTGCGTCGCACTAAATTGATATACATCTTTCTATATATCTATAAAACTGAAACCGGATAAATTTGTCATATAAAAAATCGGAAACAACTGAGCAGATTTCTATGGGGTTTTCACCGTTTTAAAGCTTAGACTCTCAATTTAGTTGTTTGGCATGTCTTATATTTCAACTTTAAATAACGCAGGAGCATTAAATGAAATTCTGAACGTATGATGACAAATCCCAAAGATGGAAGGATTAGATGTTGCATACTTCGCACTAAACACACAACTACAATCTCTCTGACCATAGCCTTTAATGAAAGCAATAAGATAACTTTACAAAAAACTATTTTGCACAATAAACAAAACTTGAAGTA